>JBBPOM010000046.1:0-66565 GCA_038091455.1 Leccinum uliginosum
AGAACCGTACATTCACTCTTTTGTTTGGTTCCCTTGATCCCTTCGACAACTCTGAAGATGCCTTTGGCCTGGCAGCGATATCCTCGATATTTCATCATCGTAGCGATGGTCATCTCAGCAACGATATACCTACTTAATCCCTACCAATCTTCCTATCGGCCCGACTTGTACGAAAACTCAATACGAGACGACGGACTACCAGGGCGACTCGAACGAGCAGAACGGGTCTACTCGCGGACCGTCGAAGACCGAAAAAAGCTGATACACAAATTTGGTCCAACTCCTCGGGATATTGAGATGTATGCCAACCATCAATTTCTTCCGTTTTGACTCGAACGTCCTTGTTTCAGGTTTCCGGACGATAGGGACCCTTGGCCTGCCTACACTGTTTGTGAGTTTCAAGCGTACAGCCGACCTGAACGATCCCTATAAAGTTCTTCGTCAGGGAGTTTTTTCCCTCCGGCGTTTCAATGTCCACACGAAATGGATCGTATTGGGTCATTAGGGGATGGAGGCAAGTGGACATGTGGTCTTTCTCGGCTGCAGCACAAGCCAGATTGTGTGGTATATACATTCGGTGAGTCTCACGACGCTTTCTCAGCCTTGCATCTGGAACGAGACCATGGGACAGGCATGAACTATGAGACATCGTTCGAGGCCGAGCTCCTCCAACGTACTCACCAATGCGAAGTCTGGGGTTATGACTATCATTCCAACTCGTTCGGCAGCCTCAAACATGACAGTCGCGCCCACTTCCAGCCATGGGGTCTCGGAAACGTCGACGCCCATGGTCAGAACGACGCCCATAAGTTATATACCCTTAAGACGCTCCTCGACATCAACAGTATGTCTATTGCAGCGAGTCTCGCCATAGAAACGCATCTCATCACTCTACAGAACATCGATACATCGATATACTCAAGATCGATTTGGAGGGATGGGAATTTGAGGTTCTCACGCAAATATTGCAACCTTACATCGCATCTGGCGATCCGGTTCCCTTTGGCCAGCTCCTGATTGAGATTCATACATGGGACAAGAAGTTCGAGGACTTCTTGTCGTGGTGGGAACTGCTGGAGGCTGTAGGGCTGCGACCATTCATGTCGGAAGTGTGTATCGCGATTTAAGCTATCTGACGGATGCGCTGACCAATTTTTTCAGGTCAATCTGGTATATCAGAACTACAATAGGGGGAAACAGACGGCTCTTGTAGAGGTGTGCCCATTGGACATCTCCCCTGTTCATGTTCTGATCCGACGACTTGACCCACCCATTCTAGTATTCGTTTATTAACACCAAAGGCAACAACGTCTTCATCGTCGACACCTCATCGCCTATTCCAGACAATTCTGTGATATAACCCTGATCTCGTAGTGGAATTTTCCAGCACCGTGTTGTCAGCGCAGTGCAGAGACGTCGCAATGCTAGGGAGTAGATCGCTGGACCGCCTTGGAAAATAAAACAATGCTATGGATTTGGATACGGTGCATGCGTACACATCAAAGAGCCTGTATTGTGGGGAAACTACTGATGGGCCCTACTAAAAGGCTGGCGCAACTTGTTGAAGGCCTGCTGTTGACATGTACTTGTCATTGTTTGAATCTAAGGTCGCTGCCAAACATGTGGCTGTGAACGGTAAAATAAAAGAAATGAAAATAATGAAATGAAATGTCACCGGGTGAAACTTAACGAATCGGCATGACATCACCAGCTGGTCCGAGTCTAAATCACCAGACCGCACTGACAATTTGGCAGAGATCGCCGCCTTTTCCTCCTTTACGTCTTGTTCTATCGCGACATTCACCATCATACCGAAATGCCCGCAGGACTTGCGATGCCAGCAATCCCGTCCATCGAAACTGGAACACCCCCGAAACAATGGTCGGAGTCCGTCCTTGCGTCCACCCCTAGCTCCACTCTCAGCCAGGATATCCCCGGAAAGTTCCCAGAGACCCCACCAACAAAGGACAGATCATTCGAGGAATCACAGCTCGAGACACAACCTTGTGAGTCACCCCTAAATTGTAAGTCATCGAATGAGCTGACGGCGGCACCCAGCTCCTGAGGAGCATAAAGACGACCTCCACGTTTCCTTACCTAGCACCGAGTTAAAGGGTGCTCAGCCTTCTGAGCACACTGGGGGTGTTGGAGCACTCCCGGGGAATGTTTCCGAGTCTAGTGTTGCTCTTTTACCAGACGAACGTGAAGAGATCAAAGGGGAACGTCCGTCCACACCCGCTCGCCAGAGAGGAGACACCATAAAACCATCCGTATCAGGTGGGAATGATGAGGTGGGTGGTTAATTTATACGCTTGTACTGTTTTTGCGGGATAGCGCACGGAGCGTGGTAGTCTCACACGAGGCTTTTTGATTCACTTTTCTTCGCAAAAGTCTTTCTTGTGTACATTGCACCAGGCCTTGGAGTCATTAGCCGAGCCCTTGGTGTTGACGAAAGTCGGGTCTGATTGTCGTGTATATCTTTCTCGACACGGTGTATCTTGACATCCATTCTCTTGGGTGCACGAATCTCGCTTTTTCCTCGCTTTTTATTTCTGAATCACTAATTCTCCGCCACGGACACAGCCCCGAGAGCCAGAGAAAGAACTTGAGGCGAAAATACCTCGCGACATTTCGCCTTCTAAGAACAATCCGGGTGCTTCCCTGCCTTTGGATATCTCCGGCACTGATGTCGAGTCGCAAAAGGAGTTGAATAAGACAGAAAATCAGGAAGCTGCTGATCAAGGAAAGTCGGTTGATGTCGTTGATAGCGGTGCAGCCGGAGCCGCGGCAACTGCAGAAGAACCCGGTGACTTTGTCAAGTCATTTCTTCCATGACGTCGCAACTGATCAAATGGGGCAGAGACTGAGGGATCTAAGCTTTCTTCGCAGGAGCCAAGTCCGGGAAAGAGTACGTCACAAGACGACCAGGCTAGAGGGAAAGAGGAGGTACGAGTTACGCCAACTCAGAAATCTGAGGGGGGGTACGGTGGAGATTACCATCCTGCGCAGTTGCATCCTCCGCCGCCGGGCGCTAGTGCAACTGAGTATCAATCCACAACCTCCGACAAACAGCAGCCAGTGCCAGATTCGCCGCCGATGACAAGTACCAAAGTGGAATCAGTGGGGTCCGAGAAGAAGCCTGGATTCATGACGATGGTCAAAGGGGAAATGAAGATTCTTGCAGGAAAGATGAGCGGCGATGAGCAGAAAGTTGAACAAGGCAAAAAGCTTGTTCACGGAGGAAATTGAAATATTTGGTGCGTCGCCACGGTCGGGTGATGTGATGACTATTTGAACTATTGCATACCAGAGTTTGAAGGGCCATGTTTGTGTATTACGAACGCATAGTATTGTATTATATGCGCCCAGTCACTGTAGCACTTTCGCGTTAGTGTTCCATGAAGTAAGATCAGAGGGGTGATAAGGGCGCATTGGGCATTGGGCAAGGCGGCGCCAGGGACCCGCGTCACACAACTGCCACATGGCACTTGGCATTAAGGCGGAGCTATCGGCGGGCTGCCGCGGGCATAGGGATCCTGCCCCGCATCAAATTTCCAGTCGTCCGCAGGGCATCCTTATAAGTTCTTCAGTGTACCATGTCAATGAGAACCTCGGCGCTGCTGGAAAGGCTGTGGGAAGGGTTCGACTCGACTTCAGAAACCCGAGTCTTTGGTGCAATAGAACAAGAAATTCGCACGAATGAAATAGCTCCGACGAAATTAGCTTTAGCGAATATACATAGTAGAAGCGCAGTGGTTACAAAAACAAAACGATGCGTTGTGCAGGGGCGCAGAACCGGAACAATGGATGACTTGTTCTCAACAGTTGTTCCCTTTATGGACTCATGATCTCTGGGAGAAAAAAGAAAAAAGAACACCCATTCGGAGTCAGGCGACCGACTTGACTGACTAAGATTAACGGATTAACGAGCACCACCGAGCTGCCGACTCAGTGTGACCCGGACCTCTGAAGCTTTCGTAGTTCTTGTCTCTAAGTACTCGCAGCGATACGAATGATAACTACCCAATTAATTTACCGTATAATGAAGACTGTCAATGCAGGGGAATGATACAAAGCATGAAAGCAATCCTAGGAAGACGCCAATGATTGGGTCAATGGGATCAAGGCACACGCCGCCAGCGGCAGCGTCACAACACCACACGGAAGCTGTTCAAGACCCGCCTATCCTCGGCGGACAGTGGACCGTAATTGCTTGGAGATGGGTGATTTAGGTGAATGGGGTGAGATGATGATGATGATGATGATGCGCGGGAGTGACCGGGTTGTGAATAAAAGTGTGAATGTGAGTGAGGGGTACTAGCAAGGACAGGCATGCTTGGTAGGGGTACATGAGGTTGATGATGAGACCGCGAGTAAGGATGTTGATAATGATGCAACGGCGGGGACAAGGGTCCAGACGGCGAGGGCGAAACGGGGGACGCTGAGCCAGATGAAACGTCGCAGGACCTTGCATAATGTTTGAAGGAGTTGTCCGATTGTGTGGGATAGTGGGAGAGAGCGTGAGCCTCCCTCGAGTCGGCCGCAGGATAGTGTTCGTTCCGCACCGCGTTCGCTTTGCTGGACACGAAGATGCCCTTCGGGACTCGCAAGTTGCGGAGGTAGTCATAGTATTCGATGACAGGGAGTCGTTGGTAATCATCCGCCTGAAAAAATATAGAGAAATAGTAGATGAAATATGGCGCTGCGGACGAGTGATCGGGAACAATATGACTAACTGTAAAGTAAGCCACCACATGCCATTTCCGTGGGTGGCTCAACCCAGGGAGGTATACAAGCGCCGAGTATGTCTGTTTCGTGAGCCCATTTGGACGGTTCGGCCTATCTTTTCGCCTGTTGGTGGGAGGCGCCGCTGAAAGTGGATCAGTCGCCCGTCGAGCCCTGAACGTCGAACGTCGAACGTCGAACCCCATTAGTTGAAATCTAATCGTAGACCGTGATTGACAAAAGACCAGGTGCTGTACCTCAGAGTAGCCTTTGCTTCTTTTTCCTCCTGGGTGGCTTCCATCTTTTCTTCGTAAAACAGATAGTCGCCGCGCATCCGACTTTGCGACCTATGCAGTGACCCCCATGCATTGAGTCATGTTGTCGAGAGATGACGTGATGAAATATACAGACCATCTTCTCCCATCAGTCCAACGTAACAAGCCACCGTCGTTTTCTGCTTCCTCCCAGACGAAGACGTTCCCCGAAACAAGCTGTTCGCGCTCGTTCGTGGTCAGCCGACGCCTGATCAGGGGGAGCATGTTGAGCCTGACAGCTTCGAGGAGAATATGGGCATCCTTTGCATCACGGACGTCTGGTCAAGGGAATGAGAAAGGGGTTTGTGCAAGCAACTATCGTTTGTTGCTTACGGAGAGCAGGATGAGTGGGAGGTCCGGTGTGGATGACAGTTGAATGCATATTGACTTGTTGGCACGAGATGTAAGATCGAGAGTCTCTTTTTCTCGGGTGTGCCTTTATATATGCATGGAAGTGTTGCGGGACGTGTGATGCCTCGTCATGGGGGATCGGGTAATGTAACAGGCAGGGACCAAATTTTACGGAGGAAAAGGTCAGATCGGTGATCTTCCAACAGGCGAGGAAAAGAAATAGACACCGTAAGCATGGTCACAGTGCTTGATTCAGAAGGATTGGGATGGAGATCTTACAAACGCGGATAAAAGAAACATGACATGAGACAAACCTTATCCGCATGAACCGTGCGCAGGCACCGGACATAAATGTCTGCATCTGGAACTGTCAGAATGTCATCCGTGTTCGCGGGAACTATCGTAAATAGCTGGATCTAGGATAGGCGAGTAAGCAGAGGTAGATAATTTAGTGAACCTTTCCCAGTGCCCACCAGAAGTAAGCTCACAGGCAACCATAGACAATTGGACCACACATTTCCCATCTATGCGCCACCTAGCTCAGCAACTGTCAGTGGATGGCCCAGGGCCAATGCATCGAACGCCATACTTACAGCCTAGTATATGTCTATCGTAGGTGTTTCCTGATAGCCAGTTAATAATTGCTTACACTCAGTGCTTGGAGGTTAGAATTCTCCATGACACGTTCCGAGAGCCACTCTTGATTTGTACCATTCACCTTTTCTGCTAAGCAGGACGGTTCGGGACCCGGAAATGATAAGCATTCCTATTGGTAAGACTCATCAATCACATCATTCCTCATCGGAGGGCCTCGACATTTAGCACCATGATTCCGGTTCGGCGGCGTTCTAACTCGGATATCGTTCCCGTCTCACGATTTACGGGGCGGTGGTCTTCCTCGATGACCGAGTCAATTATGTCAAGTGCATAGGACGGTACCTCCCAAAAATTGGGTAGACACGCCGGCAGAGCGTATCGTGCTAAATCGCACCGAGATTGACGCTGAGATAATGTAACCCATTCGGAGATAGCGGCCTCAGACTGAGGACATTGGACGAGCGTGATTTGTGTGAGTGGCGCAGATGCTGTCCATGCGAAGGTCCGCACGGCAAGACCCGTCTGCTGCTCGCGTGATCAGCACTGTTATGCTCTCCAGTGGCACTAGTTCTGAGGGCGACTGCGACGCGTGTGCTTCCGCATGGATCGACAGGAGGCCCGACTGCGCTCAGTCAGAACCACTTTACGGCTAGACGTAAACTGGAGTTCCGGTCAGTGACAAGGCCGTCAAATAATGATTCACATGATACCTTTGTCGCACGCCGAGACATGCAGAACTCGGCCGCATGCTCGCTCCGTGGTCACAGGATACACGCTAGATACTTACACAAGGAGTTAGACAAATTTAGTACGAACCCAAAAGGATTTCCAAACGCGATTCCCAAGGGCTTGACAATAAGTTTGGAATGATTATGCACATTAAGAACAACATTTAGGTTCGACCTTAGTACTTGGTCTGACCTCGTTTGTTACCAGTGGCAGGTCGAAGAGAGAGCAGGCACGGTGGCGAGAGCGAACATATCAATAACAATTTGAAAATATAGTACATAGAAGCAAACATGTACACACTAGATTCAGGACCCATGGCACCGTGACTACCAAGGCTGCTAAGCCAGACTCCTCCCGGATCAGACACGTCCGATCGATCTCTAGCAATGCCCTGAACTATTCATAGTACCAATAGCCCATCCATAATCGAAAGTACCTTGCCATTAGCATACTCGAATTCACACGATTATGATTCAATACTTTAAACCCCCTTGGGAACTCGCCGAGATTCTGACGGCGGCGGTGAGTTGGTTTCATTGACTTCGGTTCTCATGAATTGATAGACTCGGAGGCAGAGCTGCCTAGGTTCAGGAGACTTGTAAGCCCACTCCGGGCATACTAGTCATGTGTCTTGTTCAAGTTCAAGTTATATCTACAGAGATCTGCTGTAGCGATAGGAAGCTAGTACCCGGTCCTCGCAGTCGTCCGTATAGAGCGGACCGTCCAGTTCTGTTGCCCGCACGGCTCAGTGTTTCCGCCATCGGCCACGGCTTCCGGGTTCCCAACTTGCCCATCATCATTTGATCAAGTAAATATACACACCAAACCTCCATCGGTGGATGACAGCGCTACGACCTGCTAGAACCCCATTGAATGCAACACGAAGTTAATTTGCTAGCAAATCATTCGAATAGCGGAGTTTCCCAACGACCAAACTGCCTAGATCCAAGATGCAAGACTCGGACGACTACGGGCCTACGGCCTGGTGGGGATTCATAGTAATCCAATGCTGGCAGCGTTCCTGACTTTTGAACTACGTCCCATAACTTTTCTTGTTCGTACGATTAACAGAGACTTTATAGAAGGCAAACATACGGGTGCTTGATCATATGACTTTTGGTCATTGGCATTTTCGCCTTGACATGACGTGGAACACAAACGGCCGCCTCCGTTTCATTGCTGCGTACCTCAGTGTCCCTGTCATACACATGGTAGGTACGAAGATAGATGATGATGGTGGTGATGTGTTTGAGAGATTGTTTCTACTTTCTCTCTCGCCCGTCAATGTTATACCCTCTTCCAGAAACGCCACAATCAACGAAGCTCACATGATATTCCACGCTGAGGAGGAGTATGGGGTGTCTGATCGAGTGTGACCAAGTGGCGAGTGTCCCCTCAGGCTGCTTTGTGCAAAAGTTTTTTTTTTTCAAAGCCATCAGAACTGGGGGAAGGGTTGAAACCTACTTTTCCCATCGTTCCCTAGGTCATTCGGCGCTCGCCACAGATCAGCACGCGACAGTTGGGATACAAGCGTGTCTATCATTCGCTACGAAATGGCACTCACAACCAACACACGACAGGTTACACTGGGATTTACATCACTTCCACGACGGGACCGGCGTGCGATAAAGAGAAATATGCTGTTGCTTCACACCATAAGCCTCGGAGCAGTTACTCACAAACACAATTTATATTACAATGGCTGTGCATGAGAATGGTCCCAGAGACTACTAGTTGAAAGCACTCTAGAATGACTGCAGTCGGTACTTCGGCCCGACCGCAAACTCCCGAGCCATCTGACATTTATGAGAGCGCTGATTCGTCGTTGGACAATTCGACATCACCACGTCAGTACTGACTCGGACTTGAAAATGCGTCAGCGTTGGATCTTCTACAAAGAACCCTCCGCGTACTAATTTTGGATGCCCTTCACAGGCTCAAACGAAGATGGAGGCTTGTCCATCACCCCCCAAAGGAGATCCATTCTCGACCAGCCCGGGTTCATCAGCATTAATATGGGCAGCGAGACGCTGCGTAAAATGTTCCAGACGCGTGAGTAACTCCTCGCGACAACGCCATCATTATAGTCGATGAGCCGTTATCAAATCCGACCCTGGGCATGGCTCACTCACCCCTCTTGTCGCTCTCACGCACACCTTGAGGTCATTTGTGTCTTGACCATTTTCCCTACTCGCAGAATTCGCGGAACTCGATCCTAGCAAGCTTTCTACCTTTGCACGTGCCTGTACATTCGGGAATTACGATGTAGTCAAACAGGTCCGTCTGCATTTCCTTTTCTCGAGTGTGATTGAGGTGCCTCGTATCACACACGTCTCGCTTACAGACTTTTTCAATCTGGTTTACCTGTATTTGCTTCAGGCTGTCGAGTCCGGCACCGCGCCAGATCTCACCACCACACAAACGCCCTTCCAACTTGGGTTCCTCTCCCTGACCGTCCTCGGCGCGAAAATCGTCAAACCCATCTCTCCGGGTGACTCTGTGCGCCTGAGACACGTCGACGTGCTCACCTACCTCGTTAAGTCAGGCGCCCCCCTAAACTCGACCGATGTCGTGGGGCACACGGCGCTTCATCATGCGTGCACGCCACCGAACGGAAATGCTGAGATCGCCAAGTTCCTGCTAGAAAATGGCAGCGACGTGAACGCGCAGACGCGGTATGGCGAGGTGCCCATCTGCTTCCCGTTCCAGGGCGGCGACGTCAAAATCGTCGACCTCCTGATGGCGCACGACGCGGACCTCGACGTGCCCGACGCCAACGGCGATTCCCCGCGCAAGATGTACCTGATATTCGGCGCGGAAGTGACGGCCGTCGTCCAGCGCTGGGAGCGGAGGCGCAAAGGAGAGGTGGCTCCACTGGAGGAGAAGCGGTGCGAGCAGTGCAAGGTCAAACGAAGCGGGCTGAAGGAGTGCTCGAGGTGTCGGGTAGTGCGGTACTGCTCGACCGAATGCCAGCGTGTGTGGTCTTTTTTTTTCCCTTTTTTTTTCTCAAGTAAAATGATGGCGCCCATGTCCTACCTGAATGGATGGTCAAACAGGAGCCCACTGGAAGGTGCACAAGCCAGAATGTCGCCCATTTTCTGCGGCGACGACCGTCACGCTCAAACCAAACTTCACCGGCGTCCCCGGCGGGGGGCCGTCTGGAGGCATGATGTCGACCACGATCTCTCGCGCGGATATGGCACGCCAAGCGGCCGGCCTCGCGACGCCGTCCACCCGTCCGGTCAGGCCAGGTTTCAGACAAGTCGAGGTCGAAAATGAAAACACCAGCGGGGACGGGAACGGGAACAAAAACAAGAGGATGGTGATCAAGATCCAGGTGCCCGTCAGCCCGTCCATCATGGCCCCCGTCTACGCTGCCCTTCCTCTCGCGCCGCTGTTCGTCTACAACAAGAAGCGGGACTTTGTGTGCACGGTCGAGAGGGCCCCGAACCCGGAGGCGTACGACGCCGTCGTGTCGATCGTGCGCTCCCGCGGGGTCGGCGGAGTCAAGGCATACTTTGCGGCCGAGCTCAAGGGTCCGGACGAGCTGGTGGTCAAGACTTCCGAGGTGTTGGCCGAACAGCCTTTCTGAGTCGTGCGTTCCGTTGCGGTTTTGGGGTCTTCAGGTTCAGTTGTCTCGAGTGCATGTATTATTTTGTAACGTATGTTCTGAATCAACCAAGCACAAAGGGAAAAAAATACGAAAATAAATCAAAGCACTGTCGACGTTGTAGTAGTAGTGAAAGGAGTTGCGTATATGATAAAATGCCCGGAATGAGAAAAGCGAGACAGGTGGTTTTGCAAGCGAACAAAATATTCATTCGCCTTGTTCAGCCTTGACAGCCGCCTCGAATTTCTGCTGCGTTTCCGCCATTTCCTCTTCCCATGCCTTCCACGCACTGGGATCCTGGTCCCATAGGGCGTGGCACTCATGGCAGCGTATGTAATAAGCTGTCCTCTGGGCACCGTATCCAAGCAATGCCCTGCGTTTCGCGGAAGCGGCGGAAAACACGAGTGAGTCGAGCGTTCACACGCACACGCAGACAAGGCGAATTGAAGTGACCTACAATTCGGGTAGGGTATCGCCAACGGCGTCGATATCACCGGCGGGCAGGCAGTCTTCACAGAATGCCTTAGGACAGGTCTGACACCTGTTTCGAAGAAGACACCGATTTTAGACCCGAGATAACCAGGCGAGAAAGAGAGAAGAGTCGGGGAAATGTTACACACCGGAACAGCATTCCACCGGACTGCGCGGTGTTCCGATCGCATTCAGCACAGTTGTGTTGACTACACGGGATCGTAGGGAGTTTCTTCAGCTGCGCCCGTGAGATGCCATGACACTTGGGGTGAAACACTTGGCAAGGGAACAGTGTATGAAGAAAATCGGCGAGCGTGAGCGATGCAGTGGGAATGAGAATGACATAGTAAAGAAACGTACCTCGAGGACATTGACTGCACACGACCACCTCGCCGCCGTCTCTACAATAGATGCACCAATCTTCGGAATCATATTTGACCCGAGATCGCTTTTGGGGAAGACTCTTTACCTCATCCATGGGCTGAAAATGCTTGTTTAGGAAGGTTTCTCCGATGACAAAAGGAAACGAGATGATTGGTTTCTCTGGCTCACCTCATCGCATCCCATGTGTTCCGCCACAACGTGTATGCCATCAACCTCGATAAGTCGATCAACTCGTGCGCGCTTTTGCAGTTCTCTCCATTCCTCGGCAATCTCTTGGTTGTTCTTTGGACGATTGACCACCTGACCCTCGAACAACCGACTCTGAATTTGGGCGACGCCGCTCAGCAGCCGGCGCTCCTCTTCCTCGGCGTTCTCAAGCAGTTTTCCTGATTCTTCCGGATTGGTCACAGACACGTCAGTAACCCCATCGTCGCCCTCAGTGCCAAGATCCTTTTTCATCCGTGCATCCCTTACGCCTTCCCGTGCCCTCGACTCGGCCAAGATGGCGTCGATCGGTGCATTCATAAAGCGTGCAAAATCTAAGCCGGTTTCTTCGCGCGAAATGACACTGCACCCTTTGCGCAAGATGCTCATGAGCTCGTTCATCTTGAATTGTTGCGCATTTTCTTCTGTTTCCTTGGCACCAGAGGAGGCGTTCGCGGTCATGACTTTGAGTGAAAGGAAGAGTTTGCGACGGATTCGATCAAGCATCTGGTCCTCGACGCTCCCTTGGCAGATCAATCGATACACCTTGTAACTCGGTGAGTCCAAGGACAGAGATAGCACGGTCAAACTCACCTTGACGACCTTCTCTTGCCCAATTCGGTGCGCTCGTGCGATGGCTTGCAGGTCATTCTGTGGATTCCAGTCTGAGTCACACATGATAACTGTGGACGCCTTTGTGAGGTTGATGCCTGGCGTCACATCAGCGCCTGCTTCACGTTAGAGAATGCAACTGCAATTTTCACCGACCTAGACCACCAGCCTTTGTAGACACCAAGAAGACTTGGTACGCTGCGTGCGAGGGCGTTCAGAAGAAAAGTCATGAACGCAAGGCACCTTCTTACGTGATATCTCTTGCTGGAACTTGAAAGCAAAGGTAAGGATAAGCTTCTCAGGATACTCAATAGATACGCACCAGTTTGATATCTAGGGTACGCCGCGGACGCGTTGTGTTCCCATCAAGTCGTGCGTAGGGTATGTTGCGCAATTCCATGAAGTCTTCCATCAAATCTAACATGCTGTCCAAACTATCGTCAGCAATGAATCATGTTGAGAGGAGATCGGTCACACCTTGTCCATTGCTATCTCAATGGTATCAGATCAAAGTGTATTGAAATGAATTTTAGGTCAAGACATACAGAGAAAATGAGAACACGTTCGCCTTTCGGGAGAATGTCGACGAGAACCTTGTCGACGGCAATAAGCTTCGAGGAAGAAGCAACGACGTGCTCTCCGATAACATACGGTGATGGTGACGCGTCTTCAAGTAAATATGGGCTGAAGGTATTTGAAACCTGAGACTCAAGGGATATGGAAGCATGGCTCACTGGTCGCAAACTTTGCGCAGTTGCATCAAGAGGTTCATGAGCTTCTTCCAACCTGCGTAAATGATATCAGAAACTTTAGCCCACTCGAATCTTTACTTGTTCTTACGGTTAGCTTCGCCACTGGCGGTCCGCTTTATCTGGGTTGCGATCTGTTCTCTAACTTCCCTTTGTCCGTCATTGTCTGGCCCTTCCTCCAGCTTCGTGGTAAATATCTCCTGTAGGTCCAGGGTATCCATGCGAGTTAGTAATCGATATGTCCAGAACCTTTGTGCCTCCGTCATTGGTAAAAATACGGTTAACTCTTCGCGTGGTGGAACACTGATCTCCACAGAATCCTTTGTCCGACGCAACATGATGATTTCCAAAAGCTTCTGTGCAGCTTTGAGTGTGGGGATAGAGTACGACCCTTTGGTAAGGTTGAAAGACTCTTGAAAGATACGCTCAGAAGCAAGCGTAAAGATTGTAGGGTATAGCCAGTGCAAGAGGCTCCAAAGCTCAACGAGGTTGTTCTGTACAGGTGTACCTGTCAAAACTGGAAAGTGTCACAAATCAGCCAACCTTTAGACACGACAGACGCGCATACTCAGGCGATACAGAGAACCCAGCCCCTGTATCTTTCCCGATACCAGAGTCTCAGAGTTCTTAATTTTGTGACCCTCATCGAGGACACAATAAAACCATCGCCGGGTCTTGAACCAGCTGTTGTCTAATACATACGACTCGTATGTTGTGATGCAGAGGTCAAATTTGATTTCTGCGTTGCGGATCCCCGTCTTCAGACGCTCACGTTCGGACTGTGTCCCGTGATACCGCAAGACGCTGAACGACGGCAGCCAACGAGCAGCTTCCTACCACAAAAAAATTGTTTTTAACAATAAAAAATCACAGGTAGGGAGGAACACACATTTTGCCAAGAAGATAAAACGGAGAGCGGGCATATGATGAGGTGAGGGTCTTGAGGACCTATGAAAAGGCACCATTCAATGATCAAACATAGTCGTTATTACAGAAACACCACAGACCTTTCGAGTTTTCCTTGATGTGCGCAAACAAGGAGAGAGTCTAGAAACTGATCAGAATACAAGCGGAGTCGACAATGACCCTGTTCGAACCTGCAGAGTCTTTCCGAGGCCCATCTCTGCGAAGCTCCGTGAGAGACACGACAGAGTATGTATTTGCACACAGACACACCGTCTCCAAGAATGCAGTTCATCCCTTCCAGATCGATGTTAATCATTATATATTTCTACCCATCATATAAGAAAAAAATACCGTTGTTATGCATGTATACAAGGTATGCTAGCCCTTGCAGCTTGACATAGTATCCATCTGTCAGCTGACCCAGCATGCCGCAATGTCACGAATGGCGACACACCTGATAGTCCTTCATCTCACCGCCTTGGACCAATGTCGGCTGTTCCGTCAATGGGTGAAATGGAGCATAGGTCACCTTCTCCTTACTTCCCGCAAGCTCCTTGTGGAGTGCGTCGAAGTAAGTAGTGGAAGGCAGGAGGGGCTGAAAAACCTCCCGATGACAATAAAGCCACCGTCGCCTGGCAGCGTCCAGCAGAACACGCCTGGAGTTGATCACAATCGTGAGCTGATAAGGCCCAAATTCCGAACAAAAAGTACAAGATAATATACGGTATGTCAGTCACTCCTCGCGCGTGCAGACAATTGCTCACCGCCTTCTTGTCCTCGACTTTGCGCTTCTTCTGAGTGGCATCAGAGTCGACAAGGTCCTCTGTGAGCGAGAAAGTCTGAGGGCGTTTACTACGACGCAAGGGTATGATTTGGAGGGTATTGGGTTTGGGGGTGTTGTCTTTGGGAGTCGCATCACCGACGACTGTCGTGCTCGGTGTCGACGCGCCAATGACATCTAGCTCGTCGACGTCCGACTCCGCGGCGAAGGGGAACGCGACTTGCATGGCCGCGCTCGAGGTTGTCGTCATTGATTGAGTTTTGATGCTTTGTTCCAAGACGCGGTCTTGTTCGGTCACTTTAGGGTAGGTCAACTCGCGTATTGTAGTGGCTGTGGTAATTAAATAAATTGGTCACGCGTGTCACGTTTCCTTCTTGACTTGTAACGGCGAGCATGTCGACATGCGCGACAGCCACCGTTAACGTGGACTTGTGCTCTTACGAGTTCTGGGACGAGGTCTGTCGTTTCTCTACTACTTTGCATACAAGTATTGAGAAACCCTTTCAGTGGGGCGTCGCTGATGAACCTGATTTCACCGAACCGATCTTGGACATGGATGTCCCGTTTCTTCCCCTCCCATCGAATTTCAACTACCAATCTCAACATGATTGGAGTCAACTCGAGCGGTCAATCGAATCATGGCTGACTTCGTCCGTACCTACCCGTTCCCAGTATTGGACGTGGGGCTGCGAGGCATTCTGGTTCGCGTTTCTTGCCGCTTATCCCGACTTGCCGCACCCAGAATGGCGCATGTGGGATTCTCGGATATCCATGCAAAATACATTCGTTGAGGATTGGCTTCATGGAACTCACCCCTTGTGCCGCGAAAGCAACGAGGCGGTAATTCGGAAGGAAATCTGGTTTGAATTCACTCGACACGTTGGGTTGTTTCAGCTCCCTCTCGGCTGTTGATGATCATGCGTCGTGCTTGTCTTTCGTTGTGTCCGTTCTTCCTTTGTCCTGTGCTGTCATGCATTCTATACTATGAAAGTGAGCGAGTATCACTTGTACACCTGCAACTGGAACATGTTGTCGATAGCCCATGTTTGCCTCGATTATCGTTATGTAATGTGTCACCATCATTATGTCACTCATGAACCCAGTGATCTCATGTCTACCAGTGGTTTCAAACATGTATTGTGACAAAAAATGGAGTCGGCCCAGCCTAACAATGCAACGCAAGAAATGTTTCTACAATAGTTTGATCAAACGGAACTATCTAGCGATCGTCCAAAGTCTGAAATGCTCGTCATGGCATACACTGGAACTCGTCAAGAGCGGCGAAAATCTAACGTGAACAAACCGACAACCATGCCGCAACGTCGTGGCCATGGCCGTTTTCTTGCAGATGGCCCACCCGCCTCCCTCGACGTGCCTTCAAGCGTTCATCATCGCTTGCGCTTTACTCCACTTGATCAGGATCTTCGTCTGATCCACGTCCTCGAGTGACATTCCACCCATGTAGTGGTCCGCTGCCTTGTTATAGTTCCTGGCGTCCATCGCCGCATCGCCGAGCTTTTCCAACTGCCCCGCACATCGCTGTTCAAACTCTGCACACCATGTACTCAGCCAATCGTCGGTCGCGTTGCTCGATAAGACATGCTCACCGCGTTCCCACTGCGCCCGTTCGCCGTGAATACTCGTGTCTGGTCCCAACTCGCTCTGCATCTGTCTGAAGCAGGCGATGGCTTCCGTGATGTGACCGTCCTGTTCGAGCACGTCGCAAATCGCGCGGTAGACCAGGAACCTAGGGAACTTGAACTGAACACGGGCCGACGGGCCAGAAAGAGGATCAGCACCGGGCTCTAGACTGTAACACAAAGCATCTGTACCTTGTTTGCGACGCGCAGCGCCTCATTCGCCGACCCTCGAATCGTCATCGCGTTCGCCCACTTGAGTAGCACTTCGTCAGGGTCAGACGGACCGAGGGACAAGAGATTGGTGTAAGCCGTAGCCGCTTCGCCGTATTTCTCAGCACGCATCGCGTCGTCGCCGATGATTTCCAACTTCACCACACATCGATCCGTAAACTCTGGATTGGCAGGATTCTTAAACGCCGTCATTGGAATACGCAGTAAGATCACAACGTACCAGAGACCCAGTCCATGAGTAACTTGTTGGACCTCGCCTGTTCTGGCATGTTGTCCACGAACTGTGTAAGAGCCAGAGAGGCCTCGACTGTACGGCCGTTGGCATACATGGTTTCGCAATGGTGCTTTTGCTCGTGCGCACGAACAATCTGGACGAGCACTTCCTTCTCCTGGCGGAGTTGCTGGACCGTCTTCGCAAGAGACTGGATAATCTTTTTGTCCTCTTTTTGACTAGAAGAACGCCGAGACGTGGTGAGATCCTCTTGTAGATCCTGCACGGTCTTCTTGAGATGGTCTATCTCGTCATCTGTCGGACATGGTCATCATCGAGACGTATGTATGAAAAGCAGTGGGAGCACGTACTTGAACGCTCGGCGTGCGCGCGGAGTACCTTGATCGTCTCTTTGGGATCACCCACTTCCGAACCAGCCTTCGCGGGAACGGGTGACTCTTGCACGGGGGATACCTACCGTAAACAGTGAAGCGGCTCCTGGTCAGTAGAAGTAATTTCATGTAGAGAATACTTACGATATAGTAAAGGTCGTCGGAATGTGGAGAAGGGGGTGCGGGGAGAGCGAGGCGAGTGGGGGGAGCAGGAAGAGCGAGCTGAGCGGATGGAGCGGAAGGAGGAGGAAGGATTTCAGGGATAATCTGAACGAGTATCTTATTGCCTCCGCCGATCACGAGATGGACACTCGCTGAGAAGGCCATGGACGAGATGGTATCTGTATGCTGAATGGTAGACCCGATCTGCTTCTGCGTCGCAGTATCCCAGAAAGAGACGGAGGAGCCGCTGGACGCCGCAATGACTGTGCCATTGCTCGCCAGAGCGATGCACTGGGGATCGTTGGAATGGTGAATGGACCATTTCGAAGTGATGTTCCCAAGGTTCACGTCAAGACAGTTGACACTTCCTTCGCCGGATAAGGCGTAGAGGTGCCTGCTATTTTTCGCCCATACAAGGGACTGGTTGTAGAGCGATCGGACTTCGACCGGGAAATCGACGATGAGGCGTCCGTCGCGACAATCGTATACCCGAACCGACTCGCAATTCCGCGTGGCGGTGGCGAAACGTTGTCCGTCTGGGGAGAATTTGACGGCGACGACAGTGTAGACATGTTTCAGAGGGCTCAGCAGTCGCTGTCCGGTGGAGAGCGACCAAACACGAACAGTCTGGTCGTTCGAACCGGTCACGACTTTCGTCCCATCGGGGGAGACGTCAACCGCGTAGACCGAGCGATTGTGTGCTGCGAACTCAGTTGTCTTTTCGAAGCTTTCTCCATTCCATACCGTCACCAAGCCGGTATATGTCCCATCCACGATCCACTTCCCGTCTTGCGAGACCGAGATGTCGAAAATATGGCTCCCTGCATTCATCGGCGTCCCCACTTCCTTTCCGTCTTCCACTCCCCAGCGTCTAAGCTTCCCATCTGCACTGCCACTGACGATGTGCTTCCCATCGACGAGGAATGCAACTGAGGAGATGCTGCGTTGTGCATCTATCTCGACCTGATTTGCGCTTTCCCGCTGAACGCTACTAGCTTGAGACGGCGGGGAATTGACTCGACTCGACTCTTGATGCTCGTCAGTGGCCACTTGAATAGTCCTACCAACCCACTCACGATGATTTGTATGCAAAAATGCTCTCCGAGACATGGTGAGTGAGGTATTGGATTTGTGGAAGGGGGAATGTGCGGTTGTCCGTTCGTGGGTCGTTGCGCTCCCTTATAATCCATCAGGTGATACCCATTGCCCTAACCCATCGGAACGTTTCCACCCTTTTCTTAATTGTTACGTTGATGACTGGTGGAGCTCGAAGTCACTTTTAGCGCCCAGAAGCGATTCTAGAACCAGGGTTAATGACCAGACATGCTTCTGGACCTCCGTTCGCGTTCGATTATGCCTGCGCCATCCATTCTTCTCCCATGAGTTGCTTGATACCAATGATCAGACCTGCCTTTACGCAAGCATGCCTTTGAGCTGCTCCAGCCTGAGCACGTGTGTAATCTGGGAGTATGTACATGGCCGCTCAAAGTCTGGAGTTGTGATGTCTGTGGAACCTTGGCCACACAGAAAGATATCAGGGTCAAATTTCATCACTGTATCCCTTCACCCAGCTCCAAGACGCACCATTCTCGCACTGACATGCACAGGAAGAACTCCAACCCTTTGATTTTCACATGACAAGGTGACAACTCGCGCGTCGGTAGCCCAAGCTCGCCAGGAGGCTGAATGACCACGCACACGCAATAATCCTGACGGCCCGTCCCCTGGAATCGATGCCATCAGTTCTGTACGCATGGGACGACACGTAAGTCGCCGCCTTTCCAGTCTTCATAAGCTCCTTGCGTTGTAAGTACATAGAAGAAGTGAATGGAACATTAGAGCGCGAGGGAAAGAAGTTTCGTTAGTCGCCGTGTTTGTCGAGACGCGTCGAAACCGATTGCGATCCGGTAATCCGATGATATGAAAGAGTCTGGAACTGTAGCGGCTCAGATCAGTCATGATGCCGCGTGTATTACACATTGACAATGGACCGGGAAACCGGCAGAAGAAAACTTACACAAGTATACTGCCGCCTTCCTCAATTGTCATTTTTCTAGAGATCAGATTCTACAGTCCATGCACAGTAAATTGAGAAATATATAAAAGTTTAGGGCAGGCTCGTGTCCACTGAACCGACACCGTGACCATCCAAGAACTTTGAGGGCACAGTCAAATACGCGGAAATTGATGAGACTGAAGTCGTAAGTTTATCACCATTGTGGTTACCAATACTTGGCCAAGTGATACTTAGACGAGAACACGAAACGAAGGGGAAAAACGCCCCACTGACGCACGATGCCGATGATCGGATTACCGTGTATGTATCTTACCAGCTGACAGTGTCCGAGGTCACGTTCCCAACTCCTTGGCTTAGGCTAACAAAGCAGACAGCTGATGAGTCACTATCTACACGGATATAAATACGGATTGCAACAAGATCTACCACCTTAGTCATGACCTCCAATAACCTCGACCAGCTCTTCCCTGAACCAGCCTTGCCCTTTTCGCGGCTTTCCCCTCAAAGACTGCCGGGTGCGACCCTCGATTCCCTCGCTGCGCTCCAACACGTCCTCAAAGACAATCACAAGCGTTATCACATCTTCTTCAACGATCGCGGTTTCCACAAGTATGCGTGTCTTCGAAAACATGAGATAATTCTGACGTGCCATTCAGTCACATCACGCATCGCGCCCTCGCAATATATGCCTTAGGCGGTTCCGCTCAAATCATCAAGGACTACTATGAGCATGATAGTCGCATTCAGCGCCCCGCGTTCCAATCTCCTGAGCCGATCACGGATGAGAACTTTGCCGATCTCTTGGGAGACGACAAGTAAGCAAATTGGGATTGCCGGTAACCTCGTTCTGACCTTGGAAAAGGTATTACCAAGCATATATGTCCTTCTTTTTTGAGCAAGTCTCCAAAAGGGGCGTCGCTGGCACACTCGAAGAGTTTGTTTTCTCGGAGAAATACAACTTCCGGAAAGGAAGAAATGCAAACGAGCAACCCGAAATGCTCGGTCGTTTGATTAGCGGCATCGTTCATCCTCTGATCCACGTTGGCTATGGGATCGAGTTTGGTCTCAATGGGATGTTGATCGAAGGTTCGTGATGCGAGACACTGCATGAGGATGAGTACCCACGTCGTGATATCTAGGCCTCGCAATGGCAGCAATTCAGAAAGTACGTGCCAGGCCTTCCCTTTCCCCTTCCCTGTTCGCATCCGGTCCCTCGATTGGCGTGCAAAACATTGCGTCTCGTCTTTCGTCTCTGGGTCTGGACGCGGTGCATACTACAGGTACTCCTATCGTGTCCAAGACTGACGGCGTACACGCATTCGACATCGTGGCCCGTATCCTCAGTGATGAGAGACTAAAGGCACCCACGGGAGTTGATCAAACCCTTGAAACCCTCGCGGAGAATAATAATATAATTAACGAGTATGCCGATCAGTGGACCGTAGACCTGACCCAGGCAGGCGAAGCCGAGCGTAAGATGGAGGAGCTCATCTGGCTAAGCTCTTTGGTCTATGGAGTCGGAGGATTGAAACAAAATGGCCACCAATCTGACTTCTTCCTGTGTGTTAGTTTCTTTGATGCGCATGCGGTCGGCTGATTTCAATATTGGGTAGGATGCACCTCGTCACCTCCAGCCTCTTCCTTCCGCCGCTCATTGCGCATGTCCGTCCGCAAGCTAAAGTCCTTCTCCTACGCGCGTATCTGGTCGCTGTTCTCACTTGGTACGTCCTCCGCGGTCGGCCAGCCCTGAAAATCAAGTCGTTTATGGAGACTACCGCGATACAACCCTCGATCTCGGCAAATCTCGTAGAGAATGCACCACCGACCACCGCAACGACCCCTATCCCGAATCCGTTCCTACCCATCTTGCAATCCAGCATCGCCCATCCCATGGATCACGTCATCAAAATTCAGCGCGCCTTTGCGCACTTTGATACCATCTATGGTAGGCGCCCGGCGGGATACTTCAAGGGGACCAAGTTAGAGGATGCAGAGTTGCTGGATGGGTCACTGTTCTTGAGGTCTGCTCTGCTGACGATGGATCACGTTGGATGGGCGCGCGAGGGCCAGGAAGCACGGCAATTCAGTTTAGAATGATTCCGAGGGGTAAGCAAAACATTGAAACGACCATCTTTGGTTCCGGTCAGACAACGACGATGTATGTTGGTTTTCATTGAGGCTCCCCAGTCCGTCATTGTATCCTTCTCGTAAAGTGTACTATTATCGATTTCATGTAACCATGTGGTCAGTCGAATCAATATAAAACTTGAAATATGATTCTGGCAGATCTTCGAGTGGTTCGTTCAAGACGAACACGCCTTCAAGTCAAATGAGCCTTTGAAACTCCTCGTGCATGTGGCTTCTGACAGGAACAATAAAAATTGAAATAGGTTTTTAGTCTCTTCTCGTTGACGCGTTATGCAGTCGATCATATATGGTAGTGTTTGTTTGGCAACAGCTTTAGAATCAAACAAAGAAGTCATACCCACCCCGAAGAAGCTTCTGGCCATCAAAAACAAAACGAAACTTTGCGACATGGCGCTCTGCCTGACCTCCAAACGTCTCCTCTCCGCCGCCTCAGAGCCCATACCGATGCGTGCATACACACACGCACAGATATTCACGCCAACGCGCTGGCACTCCACCTCCCCCTACGGCCGCACTCACATTCGCAAAAAACACCCCCGCTCGCTCCCCGCCCCCGTCGTCCCACACTTTCTCCAACACGTCACCCGCGCAGACGGCTCGACGTTCACGCACTGGACGACCTCCCCGCGCTCCAAGCTCATCCTCACGCGCGACACGACGAACAACCCGCTCTGGAACGCGACCGAGCGCGTGAGCGGTGCGTCCTCGGATAACAGCCAGGATGATGAGGAAGAGGGGACGGGACGGATGACGAGGTTCAAGAGGCGATTTGGTGAAGGGATTGTTGCGGATCAGTGGTTCGAGTTGCAGGCTGGCGTCGATGGCGAGAAGGAGCCTGCGGCGGCCAAGGAAAAGCAGAGCAAGACGGGAGGCGCAAAGAAGAGATGAGCACGAGGTCGGTGATTGCTTGTGCTTGCGAGAAAACGATGGGTCTCATTCTCTACATAGACATGTACCAGCGTGCCCCTACGATAAATCACCGTGAACTACACATGCTAATGGAAATGAGACCAAGGTCGTGGAGAAAGACGCAGTGCGAGTATATATATACACGACCCATGCACCAATTCTCTCAAGTCTATACGCCCTTGTTCTCGCCCGACTCTTTTTTATCGTCATCAGGCCTAGTCCACCCAAATGCAGCGCCCAGCTTCAAGCCCGTACTGCTCTCCAGCTGCTCCACCACACCACTCGCGCCCTTGCCCAACCCTTCCTTGCCCAGCCGATACTTCTCCTCGAGCATGCCCAACGCCATGCCTGTATGCGCGACGCTCGTCCGCCTGATCTCGCCGACCCGTGGAGCATACTTGCCCTCGAGCTCCTCGACCCAGCTACCCACGCGAGCCGCCGTGCGCGGGAGGAAATACGCAAACGCGCCGATAAAGGACAGGGGAGGGAGCAAGAACCGTACAGGCAACGAGCGAGAGCGGACGACAACGGAGGCCGTCAGCGTGGATACGCCTGTATAGAGCAGGCCGGGGTTGAGAGGCTCCGAGGGGTCACGGAAAGATTTGAGACGCGCTAGCACATACGGTGTGAGCTTGAGTCAAGTGGTTCGACAGAAAAAAGGAGCATTACATTCTACAGCTTCTTCGACTTGAATCCATCGGTCTATCACGCCCTGCACCTGTGTTCGTGCATTCGAGTAGTAGCCACATACTTCCCGCCTGACTTGTCCGATGCGCAGCTCGAGTGGTGAAGGCGTGTCGAGTAGAACGAGGGTCGGTGTAGGACTTGGGTATATCGAAAGCTGCGAGAGAAAAAAGGACGTTAGAGCTCGCCGACTTTATAACGAGAAAGAAAACAGAATGGCGAACGAACAGTACCTTTTCCGGAAGGTCTGGAAAGACTGTCCTGGGTGGTTCATCGACAGGTTCGACCGCGATCGCCACTGGGTTGGGGTCTTCCTCCGAGCTAATACTCTGGAAGGCTGGCGTGCTCTGGTCTTCGTTGTTACCAGCCTCAACAACGACGGACCCCACGACCGCCCCCGCCGTGGCCATATAAGCTGTCCGTGAAGCGCGAAGCTGGGTCTGGGTGAGCACAGACGAACAGAATACGGAACGGGGCTTCCACTAACTGCGTGCCTGCGAAACATTCTAAGGATTATTACCGCCGTCGTGCTCCAAGCCCGAGCTGAATGCTCCTGCACAACACGGCAAATATCGTGACGGAGAAAATCGTGGGAATTCGATGACAGTAATGTTTCGTACTACGACTATGGTGCCCGTCGATCGCAACACCTCACAAACAAACTACAGCACCGGAGATCTGACACTGGGTCGCATGGCTGTTCTCGCCGACCTCGCAAGGATTCTAACGGTTCCGTTGGATCGCCTTTATCAACGAAACATCTTCCGTGGACGTGGCGCAAGCTTGTAACGTGGACGGCGCCCTGTTTACATCCAACAGGGAACTTTAAATTTCATGGCTGTAAAAGTGGAAGAACAGAGGTACATACCACTTCTACGACGTCCTAAAGCCGAAGGTGAAACCACCATATTTTCGCATGAATTTCCTCCACGACTTCGAATTCGTATGGTGGGTCTTTGCATGGGCGTTGTTTTGCTACTCGGACAAGGACTCAGATGACAAGACAATGGCTGAATGGCAGCAGCACGAACACATTTCGAGAGCGCGTTCCCCTGTTTGATGGGCGTGACCACGCCGACACAACTTCTTCACCTTTCCGCACAACTTGGACAACGCCTCCGTAGACGCTTTGTGGCACATGCATTCCACTGTCGGCTGACCTTCGATCGTTTTTGATAGCTCTGATCACACATTATCGTCTCTCAGAGGTTTCGTACCCAATGATCGAGACTACCCCTGAGCTTCCTGAGAGTTTGTATATTGACGTTTCATTCAGCCTCCAGAAGGCAGTGGACCGCGCAACTAACGTCGAACCAGTACTGTGTCCCGTGACAACAATAGCGCATCCCAAGAGGTATAGAGGCGATGGAGAATCGCTGAGGGGCTCGGTTGGAGAAGAAGAAAGCACATTGTTGTTGACGTCGACCGTTGTATCTGGTGCCAATAGACACGGAATCGTGTTACGCATATGCAGTATACTTGTATTCATTTACCAAGGGTGCCTCTTAGCCTCCGCTTGCTCTCTCTCTAACCCTTCAGGCAGCACGACCACCACCGTCAGGTGGATTTGTCAAAGTTCGAGTATATAAGAATGATGCCGTAGACAAACGCTGGTTTAGTGCAATGTCCATGTCAAATCCGAAACCTTAGTCCAGTCATTAATGTCCATAGTGCGAGCCCCTTGCCGTACCCTCAAGCAACGATAGTGACCTCCTCGTTCAAATAGTCCACTATCGGCGCATACTCCGCCTTTTCGATCACAAGTATGTCAATTCACACCCTCGGACGTACTAGGATGAATGGCAAGAAACACTCACCCCGACCATGAAGAGGTTGATCACGTTCAAAGACGCCGTCGGGCTAGGGAAATTCTCGGGAATGGTGACAGTGTAGTTTGCATAAAATGTTCCAGGTGCAGGCGTGTAAGGTCCCTGGTAAAGGATGCTGCCCATAAACGAGCTCGCGGGTGAGCACTGGCCACCAAAGCACGTTGCGAGTCCGATGACGATGGCCACGACGTCGATGTTTTCTGGGTAGCCCTAGGCGTGCGGGTAAGCAAATACGCATTGCATTCGAACAGTGAGTGGTTATTATCGCTCACCCCCATAAAGACTTGGACTGTGGTGTTGCAACCAGATTTGAGAGTGCTTCCAGGAGGAGGGTACGTGAGCTGCGTCGACTGAGCCAGAACAGAGCCAGCCAGGAACGCAAGCGAAAGTATAGATTGGATGAAGTGCATGATCGTCTTTGGTCTTGTGAGTCTTTCCGCTGACTTGAAGGAGGGTTGGAGAAGGTAAGCGTGCGGTTGAATGCTCAATGGACAGTACTCTCCGTACCTCGCCGCTTTATATCCCCGGCAGAACGTATACAAGCCAGACTCAATCGGAGTCGATCCTGGTTTAGAATTCCAGGGGTCCGGAGCATGTTAGTATGATTGGTCTTGTTCAACGAACACGCCGACGCGGGGAGGGGTTCTGACTCCTGATTGCTGTACGCATGTGGGGACAGCAGACCGTAAAGTTATACCCTACACGGAATGTCACACTGAGGCGGCTGTGAAAGAAGTGCACTCTCCAATCAATCCCTGAACAGAACGACTCAATTGCCGACTCGTTGTTAGTCAATGAACGACGAACAACCAGAGGGTGTGAACACTCTACGCACATAAACGTTGGAGAAATAAAAATGCGACTATGTCATGCAGGTGCGAGTCCACACACAATTTATGGGCAAGAAAAATGACAGCGGGCAACACTGACCGGGACCTACGTGATGATGATCCGGGCTTTGCTTGACGTTGAACCAACATCATAAAATCTGTCACACGTGTGCCACCTGAAACTCTATAGCACAGGTTTCAAAAAGGTGTGTTCGCCAGGAGCATGCAGAGTGTTCCTATCGGGCCATTTGAAAAGAGCTTGGGCGTTGCCCCAAGGTACGCGATGCCAAGATGCAATTCAAATGTGGAACAATGAAGGCGGGGCAGTGCATCGGACAGATGCATAGCTTGGAGTTAGACAGTGTATATATGTAGGCACAACGAATTTAATGAACTTGCCCATACCAGCTAAGTCGGACAACGTCTCTGTGTCAGGATTCAAATTAGTTGAGAGAATGGAGACAGGTATGGACGCCACTACGCGATTCACGACGCACGCTTGACTAGTCCCACACAGGTATACGAGGACAATTATAAATGTAAGGCATGGTCGTCCATGACTTGGGCGAAAGCAATGATCCTAAATCACGCCGAACCGTCAAAGAAACCCTTTTGCATCAGGTATCTGTTGTGCTCTTCGCGGTGTGCGACGACCTGTTTGTCGACCGTGCTGCGCCAAATGGGAACGCCGATCTAACGCGACAGGTATCAGCAGCGGCAACCGGAGAAACCGAGAAACAAAAGGGGACAGGGACTGACCAAGGCAACGAAATCCAACACTGTGTCAACGAACGCGTTGCCTCTCGGCGAGCTACCTCTTGTCGAGGCCTTGAATAAGCTTGTGATCAAGTCAGCAGTGATATGGAAATCGCCGTTCTCGACGCCTTTGAAGAGACCTTGAGCGGCCTGCTCCGCGGTCAATCCTTCGTCCGTCGACTCGATTTTGCGCGTGATAGCGGGTTTGGTCTTGTTCTCTTCATCGAAACCGGGTGTGTACATCGTGGGCGGGAAGAATATATGGGTATCGATACCGTAGAGAAGTCCCTCTGAGCGGATACACTCCGCTAGGCCTACACGCGGGTTCGTATACGATCAAAATCGACATGGCAGGAACATGCAGCACGCACCTCTCAATGCGTGTTTAGCCGGAGAATAGGAAGAGTAACCCAAGATCGACATAAAACCGAGGGTCGAAGAAACGAGAACAATTTTGCCCTTCACGCCCCTCTTCGCCATCTCCTTGACAGCTGCCTAGATACGTGTAAATGAGAACAACACGAACAAGAAAAGATGCTGACGTACCCAAGCAGTCCAAGCCTGCACCCAATAACCGTCTCTCATCCCATCCTGAAGCTCTGCCTCGCCCATGTCCACCAAAAACATGGGCTTGGCAGCGCCCGCACAACAGAATATGGCATCTGGGAAACAATTATTGGCGGCCGCTACTGTTTCCAGAGCTTCAGCAGATGCTGAAGCGGAAGTTAACGAGAATGAAAATGTCTTGAAGGTTTGCGTGGGGGATACACGGAACGCCTGGGTAGGTAATACAGCACCAAAGGGGGTGCAAGAAGAACAAAAGTCAGCAATGGTCAACGTGAATGACGTGTTATACACACCTCGAGCTCTTTCAGGGCATCATCCAGCTTGCTCTGCGTCCGCGCAACGATGGACAAGTTTGCGCCTCTCTTTGCAAGAATCTTTGCAAGCGCTAGTCCGAGGCCTTGGCTGCCGCCCGTAATATAGACGTGCTAGAGTGAGTCAGTGACATGTGTAACCAGGCGCGACCCCAACAATCTTACCTGGCCCTTCGGATCCCATTTTTTCTTGCCAATTCCAAAGACCATGATGGAAATGAAAACAAAAGAGATTGGAAAGAGGATTTGGAGAAGACTGGACCAATTAGAGGATGCGTCAAGCATAGGAATTTTCTCGCGCCCCGTCACGACGAGACTCTGACGTGGTCAAGTTGTCGAGCACTAAGAAGTTGGCTGTGCGGCGGTCGTAAGTAGTAAATTCCGTTTTCGTGATGTGGCACTCCAAAAAAGTCCCGGGCCGACACCATGATCGCGACACTACCACTTAGCCTACATACTTAGTTCGCATTGCAGTTCTTCTCACTCATGCGACGCTCAACAGGCAACACGACCTTACTCTTTTTCCTCAGGCCCGTGAGGGTCGTCATAGTTACGGACTTCGAGTCTTTGACGGGTGCCAAGGTGGACAGCTGACTTATCTACTAGTACTTTTACTGGCGAAGTCGCCAACTTCAATCAAAATATAGTGCATCCGATTGTCGCAGCTCCATCAAGCGGCTGGAGAACTCCAAGGTCGATCCTTAGTATAACTTCCGTGACTTCTTCCCTTTCCCAAAGTTTTCAATGCGCTGCAAGATGAGCCGCCAATATTTACAGGCAGAAGAAAGTCTACAGCTACTATCTGTAACGAATTGACCACCTCATCGCTGAAGGTTTCCCTCATGACATCAATGGTTGCCCCCTTGATCAGATAGTAGGAAGTTGGCCACTATGCGCCCTATCCCACAAATAGTTCCGCCAAGCCTCACCTTTTGCGAAATCTTCCCTTCGTTCGCGTTCCTTGCCGTCAACCTCGAGTCCCTTGCCACTCTAGAATGCTACATTCCATCACATAATCTGACCGCATTATGTTCGATCCCCAGATTCCCATGAACATACGCAACTCCTGGCAGTGGGTTGTTTCTTCCCACTTCCGTCAGTAATGACCAGTACTATGCTCATCACTATGCGCCGGATGGAATGTGTTTGTCGCGAATTGTTCGAGCGTGGGCATTGCAAGTGCAGGGAGGGTTATCACTCGCGTTGGACGTCGAGAAGGAGGCCGATTGATTCGGAGATGATGATGATGATAGTGAAACGAAGAATAAGAAGTCAGATGGTCACGCGCGGTGCAGTTGACCTGCTACGGATTGTTAACTATCTCAAGCGAATGCGTGAGTGAGAATCGGATGGCATGCAGAATATCAGTAAGGTGGATGAGGAGGCGAGGATCGTCACGCCTGCGACTCTGAATCACAAGAGGAAATCGATAGCATAGGTTTGTCTCCCTCCTAGTCCGAAGACGAGGTACACGAACATCGAGGAGGGTTCCAAGTGAAAGCACTTACTCGGGACAAATGATGCCTTGGACTCGCCGTCGACGATGATATTATCTCGCGCTGTCACTGCTTCCTCAGTGCTTGCGCCAAACAATTGCTGGCAACTTCTTCCTCTTCACCGCTATCATGCTTGGCACGAGCATTTCCCTGCCGCTGCTGTCCATCGTTGCTTCAGTTGTCGAGTCGCTCGATAACCGTCATCATTCCAATTTCCTGTTCCTGTCATAGCAAGACGCTGTGTCGGCTTTCGGTGGCCCAACTCGCCCGACTCACAGGATCTCAGAATCCCAGGATCCCCCACGGCAGACACATCAAAGGCTCCTTCCTTTATCATGGGCTCCTTCCCGTTGGTCTTCAATCTGTTTACTTCCCCTAATGAAATCGTCGCCGCTTGACGTGGTTGTTAACCGCTGACCAATTGGTTTCAAGACCTTAATTTCGATTTCTTCTGTGTCGTACCTACTTACTGTCAATGGTGCCGAGGCGGAAACCAACTTGGGAGTGGGGCATTCTGTCTCGCGCTCCCTATTGTGGAACTCAAGGTCCATTGCAACAATTTCTTCACTTTATCTCTGAGCCTGTCGAGCTCTTCATCGCATCGGATGCCGCTGACAACGTCGAGCACATGGAACGCATTCTCTACCTCGAGGCTATTGTATTGCTGAGGATCAACTCTGCATTCATCGCATCCAGCCGTGCTGACCTCCGAGACCTCCAGCATTTCAAGACGGTTCCTCGATAATATGCAACGTAAGTGAACGATTGTAGCATCACGACTCATGCTCAAATCAGGTAGGCATGCCACTTGCTTCAAGTTGGACACTCACAGGGATGGTCCTTGTACTCTTGCTTCTTACAAGGACTCCGACGCGTTTAGCAATGCTTACGGCAATGTTGATAATGCACACGGAAAGAAACGTCAACGTTGCAGTCGCTTATTTTGAGTTCAACGCAACTGATACAATTTGATTATCTAGCCTCGAGTGGTTTGTTCTCTGCTCGTTTGCGTTGCTTGCCTGTTTTCATTGCTATTCTAGTTCTGTCAAGTCTACGTTGATCCGATCTCGCTACTGAGCATGCATGATACCCATCTTGGACAAGAGGCTAGAAGCTCGGGTTTTCGGTCGAAGTGCGGGGATCTCCATAAGCATACCTGCGGGCCGAATTCGCCAACTTTGTGGGTGCCTGTGGGTGTCCGTGCACACACAGCATGCCGAAACCGTAAACAAACGACGGCGAGTTCTGTTCCCAGGACCAACAATTCCCAGCTACACCTGACCGCTTCCCCGCCATCGTGTAGTACCTTCATGGATACCTCCAGTCTGTCTCAAAACGCTATCCAGAGTCTCGATGTGTATGTATCTTGGTCTCCTTTAATTCCTAGTTGTTTTGGAAGACTGAGCAAGGTTGTAGGGCGAAAAAAATCGCGATCAATGGTGGGGTCGCAGAGTTTGTTTTTTTCTGTTACATCCCCATTCACTTTTGTTAGGCATCGAACTTCGTATTCCAACACGGCGTAAGCCGATCGTAGCGAGACAATACCATGTCCGATTTTTTGTGGACGATACCTCAAGGTCGACGAAGAAGGCAAAGGAGAGAAATAATAGCATTTCCTGGGACGAAACTCTGTATTTGTGGGTGCATATCCATTGCACGACGCCAGTGAACTGAATCCGATCAGTGACGGGAACGATGGTTCGGTCCTGCTCGCACTAATTTTCCAGAAACACAATATCGGACACGATATGCTCGTTGGTATTCTCACTGGAACCATTGGGGGGATCTCAAGAAGATTGAAGGATAGTGGTGAGTGAATGCATTGTATGATACGGTCTACTCACCTAATTCCCGCGCTCAAAGTGCTTGAAGAACCTCTTCGTACGAGCGCCTCTGATGGACAAAATCAACTTTCCGGGGTTACAATCAAGTTTGTATTGACTACCGAGACGCGTCAGGACATTGGTGCAGACGAACTTCAAGCTGCCGATGCTGTCAACAAGGCGGCAGAGATGGTCGGTGCGCTCAGTCCCACACCTCAACTCGTGGATTTCGTGAATTCGTCGATCAACGCTGGTACCAACGTCGTGACCGAACTCCAGACATTTGATACTACATGGGGTGTTTTGTTGCAAAGAATCGATCTTTTTTGCCAAATCGTGGGTGCGATTGCAGAGGTATTCGGTGTTCGGCTACTCGCTCCAACTTGGTCTGAAAAGTCATACAGATTCACCCGTACGCGTCTTTGGCATGGTCGGTGATATCGGCCGCGAATCAGGTCAGTATTTTGCTCGACATTTTTGCTTGCGCTTCGGTCTGGTTTATTCCTACTTAGGTGCTCGTAAATCAGCAAAACCGCGACAGCCGGGTCATTCGCTTAGCAGAAACTATGAGCGACGTTTTCGTGTTTGTCGAGGACGCCGCGGCCTTGAAAATGGTCAGCGCTCAAGGCAAGACCATCAAGTATATGATCCAGCAAGTGGCGGAATGTGGGTATTTCATCACTGAATACGCCAAGAAAAATAACTTCTGTGGGTCATCGTTCTCTTTACCTCCCTCATCGCTAATCCCCATCGATAGGGACCCGGATTGCAAAATATTCATTCTCGGACGTTGATACAAAAATCGCAGATTACGAGGATAGTTTCCGAAACCTGAAAGCCGCATTCTTGGAAGGGGTTGCTTTGCAGTCTGGTGTCACCGTATTTCGCATTATGAACACTGTGCAGGCCATTGGTGTGTCTCTTCTCTCGAGCTTGTGGCAAGACGCTGATGCATTCATCTTCGTAGAGGAATCCATCGATTTGCGCGACATACCCTATGCGGATGGTGCTAGATACATGCAGGACAAGGAATGCTTACCAGGGACTCGCGAAGCCATTATCCGAGAAATTTGTGATATCCTCAATAATCCCAGCGATGACGCCCCACGGGTATGCCTACTCAGCGGCGTCGCAGGCTCAGGCAAGTCAGCGGTTGCCCACTCGATCGCTCGACTGTATGACGGGCAGAAGAGGCTAGGCTCGTCATATTGCTTCCTTCGTAGTGACATTGCTCGGCGCAATCCCCAAAACTTCTTCAGCACCATCGCCGTTGACCTTTCTGACCACGATCCACAATACAAGGCTGAACTCTGTCAGGTTGTGAAGAACAATCGATCACTTCGGACGTCCATCTCGCTCTCGGAGCAAGTCAAAAGGCTCATCATTGAACCCAGCAAGCACCTAGATACGATTGGGCCGCTTATCATCGTGGTTGATGCGTTGGACGAGAGTGGGGATCAATCCAGCCGCCGAGGTCTTCTTAGCACCTTCTTCGAGCAAATCACTGAAAATAACCTCCCGACAAACCTTCGGTTCCTCATCACTACTCGTCCCGAGAGCGACATCCTTTCCGCACTCCCATCTGGCCCGCAGGTCGTACATAAACAGTTGGGTGATGTTCCTCAAGAAGTTGTTGACGGAGACATTGAAAGGTTTATCCACCACTCCCTACGTTCGTACTCCACCGAGCTCGAACCAGCCTGGCCGAACCAAAAGTGGTGTCGGTTGCTTGTCCATCACTCGCAACACCTCTTCCAGTGGGCGTCGACGGCATGCAAGTTTATTGAGGGGGATGGTGCCATAGGACTTAGCATCCGCGAGAGGCTTAAGGTACTCGTACAAAGCAAGCACAATGTCGGCGTCCACCCTCTGGACGATATATACCGGACGATCCTGCGTCAATTGTTTACGTTGGACAGCGTTCAGCATAAATTTCGAGACGTGATGGCCGTTGTGCTTGCGCTCAAAGAACCGTTATCTCTAGCTTCGCTTTCCACCCTCTTCGAAGGTGACCCCAGCATTCGAGATATCCTCATGCCACTAGGGTCACTGCTCGACGGTGTAACAAACGAGAAGAAACTCATCCGCCCGCTTCATACCTCATTTCGCGACTTTCTATTGGACGACACTCGCAGTTCGACATTCCATGTCAACCTCTTACCCCAGCATTCACTCTATCTTGGACGTGCATTGCTTGCTTGCATGCGGCAGATGCTCCGGTTCAACATTTGCGACCTCGAGGACTCCCGAACCCCCAACAGAGCCATCCCTGACCTGGCCATTCGCGTAACCAAGGCCATTCCCCCTCACCTCGCGTATTCCTGCCAGTACTGGATGGACCACACGCAGTATGCAGAGTGTACTACTGAGCTACTTGATGAAGTCACCGTCTTCTTCAAGAATTTTTTCCCCTATTGGCTCGAAGCCATCAGCCTTCTCACCTCTTCTTCTTCTCATGTTTCGAGCACTCTTGCTGCCCTAGGAACCTGTGCGATACTGAAAAGATGGGCCAAGGTAGGATCTAAAATCATGATCCTCTGAGTGCTGAATACTTACCAAGGCATTGCTAGGGCCATGAGATTGCCACTCTTGCAACAGAGACATCCCACTTCATCCACATGTTTTCCTCCATCATCAGAGAATCTACACCCCACCTCTATCTGTCAGCCATGCCTCAGACACCCTCTGGCTCTCCACTTCGCCAACTATGGGCTAAGCATCTCCAAAATCATATCTTTGTGGCTCTAGGGCATCCATCAACCTGGCCAGTGGAAGTTCACACTTTGCAGGCACACACAAAAGATGTTTGCTGTGTTGCCTACTCGCCTAACGGTGCCCATCTAGTCTCTGGATCATCAGATATGACCATTAGAATATGGAACTCGATCACTGGGCAGTGTGTACTTGCACCACATCAGGCGCACACAGGTTCCATCACTGCTGTGGCCTATTCCCCCAATGGAAACTACATTGCTTCTGGCTCCTATGATTGTACTATCAGGATATGGGATGCGGTTACTGGTCAAGATGTGGCTGGTCCATTTCAGCATGCAGAGGCTGTTACATCTGTGGTCTACTCTCCTGATGGAGATTACATTGCATCTGGCTCTGCAGATAAATTGATCAGAATTTGGAATGCAGATTCTGGGCAATGTATAAAATTTCAAGGGCACAAAACCACAGTCTGCTGTGTTGCTTATTCTCCTGATGGCGGCCATCTTGTCTCCGGCTCTTATGATGCAACTTTGAGGATTTGGGATGTAAACACTGGGAAGTGTATAGTGGGTCCATTGCAAGGACATACCGATGCCATCAAGACTGTTTCCTATTCACCTGACGGCAATAAGATTGCCTCTGGCTCACTAGATGGAACCATCAGAATCTGGGATTCAAGTACTGGAGAGTGTGCAGAAGATCCACTCGTTGACCATGGTGACTCAGTGCAATATTTTGCCTATTCTCCTGATGGTGGCTGCATTGTCTCAGGATCAAGGGATTGGACTATCAGAGTCTGGGACTCAATCACTGGACAATGTGTGGCAGGTCCCTTTCGAGGGCATACAAGGCCAATTACCTCAGTTGGCTATTCACCTGATGGCAGCTGTGTTGTCTCTGGCTCTTGGGATATGACTGTTCGGATTTGGAATGTGAACATGGGTCATGATGCAAAAGATGAATTGCAGGGACATGAAAAAAGGATCAGCTCTGTGGGCTACTCTCCTAATGGCCACAACATTATCTCTGGCTCTCTTGATGGAACCATTAGGATCTGGAATGCAAGCACAGGTGAAAGTGTGGCAGATCCACTCCAGGGAAAAGGACTTCTTGCTGCTGTATCCTCACCTGATGGAAACTACATTGCCTCTGGCACTTATGATGACTCCATTGTGATTTGGGATGTCAGGAGTGGGCAATGTGTAGGAGGGGGGAAATTGAGAGGCCACACAAACTCGGTCAACTGCCTTGCTTTTTCTCCTGATAGCATTCATGTTGTCTCTGGTTCTGATGACACAACCATGAGAGTTTGGGATGTGCATTCTGGTCAATATGCAGTTGAAGATCGTTTTATAGGCCACACCAGCTGGGTTTACTCTGTTGCATATTCGCCCAATGGTTGTTGCATTGCCTCGGGCTCAAAGGACAACACAATCAGAGTCTGGAATTCTACCACTGGAGAGTGTATGGCCGGTCCCTTTGAAGGTCACACAAATGCAGTCCACTCCATTGCTTATTCACCTGATGGCAGTCATGTTGTCTCTGGTTCCTGGGACAAAACTATCAGAATGTGGAATCCAATCACTGGTCAATGTGTAGCAGGTCCATTCGAGGGTCATACAGATCGTGTTTTGTCAGTTGCCTATTCACCCGATGGCAACTTCATTGTCTCTGGCTCTGAGGACAGGTCTATCAGGATTTGGAATGTGACTCAGGCTGGAGAGTGCGCAGGTTCATTCCAGGGCCACACAAAGGAAGTAACCTCTGTTGCCTTTTCCCCTGACGGCAGTCAGGTCGTATCTGGATCTGCAGATCTTTCCATCAAGGTGTGGACACTGCAGGATCTTATTTCATTTGGTGAGATGCATCAGCAGGACAATGGTTGGATTGAGCTTTCTGATAGTCGTTACTTTTGCTGGATCCCTACTTTGGCTAGGCACGCCTTTTACCTTCCTGTCCATGCTTTGGTTATATCTCCTAAGCAGATTTACAAGCTTGACTGTAGTGAATTCGTGTATGGGGAGTCCTGGAAGTCATGTTGGAAATGACTTAGCCATGTAACTTTGTTGATACATTTTTTATGTTACTTACCGAGTTTTTCGACCAAATGCGTAGCACGACACGATGACACAGAAACGGATGTACATATGTAGCTGATCTCGAACCTTGATTGCACTGTCAATGATGGTGTGAGCAAAGCATTGTCTGAAGTCAATAATAACGGCGTAGCGGCTCTACAGGAGAAGGAGTCGTTAATTAGGGCGGGATTGTTGTCTCGTTTGGTGAGCAGGTAGTAGGCGCGTACGGTGATGAGTTTATTGACGGGTAACGACAACCAACTTTTCAACGCCTATGATGCAAACCTTCATTGCTCGTTGCTGCTCGTAGCGCGCGAAAAACTGAAGTCCGTACAATTGCATTTCACCTGGAGGCTGGGGGTGGTAGCGAGATTCGTGATCATTCCAAGTGATTAAGCCGGAGTGGGGGGTGAGTAACGACGACCATTGACACCTTCCTCAAAGAGAATGTAACCGACAGCAATGATGGACCGAGAATGATTGGTCGCAACGACGTACAATGGATAGGGCGATTGATAGAGCGTGCTTAAGAGAGTCAACGGCAGGTTGCGCTTAGACAATCATCTGAGGGTGGTGGAGTCATGGGGTCAACGAGGAGCCTTTTGACCCATGCATGGACGATACCTGTCATTTCGAGAAAGCCATAAACGTCAGTGTGGGCGATGACCAACTGAGATTTTTCGAGACCTAAGATTGATCAGACACACGCCCTTTCGCATCCTTTTTACGAGGCTCCGAAGTATTTCGCTCCTCCTCACAAGAGTAATCGGTCAATGGCAGGCCGCACGTCCGGGAGCAGTCCCTGTTTAAAGTAGTGGTCCCGGTCATAGTTGAGAATCTTTTACTAGTTGACAGTGAGCTAGAAGTAGATTGGAACCACTGGGGGTACTCTAGCAGATCATTGTGGGTAGCCACCCACACCGGACCGCCGCCGGCGAGATGGATGGACGCAGCCGGACAGACCGAGGCAGCGATGTTCGATTCTTCTGGAAGAGAATGACACTCAAGGTAATGGCAGGCGGGTAAAATGGAAGCCACTGTATCTGGAGGACTCGGGATCCGCCAAAGGCAACAAAATGGCTGAAGACGTCGCGAAAAGAGTAAATCATGGGTCAGACATGGTACTTACCTTCGTGGCCCGACGGCGAAGGAGACAGAAAATCAACTCACGGGCTGTACTGTACTGTGCGGCCATGCCATTGACAGCCCACAGTGGCACTTGAATCTGCCGACTCCTCACCAGGTGTTTAAATTTGCAGTTCACTACGAGACCAGTCAACGGGCGAACTTTTCCGACTTCCGACCCGTAGGTCGTCGTTCTTATCACTCGGTAAATAGGTGAACATCCATGGTGATGAAGGATCACCGGTGCATCCCTCCCTCCCGAGCAACTTTGCTTAACGTTGATGAGGATGGATGTCAATAATGAGGTAGCGTGGGAAAGTTTTACCATCTCGATCATTCAGAATCATGATACATGATGGACGCCGAGCGTGGGCACTCCAGGCAGATTCAATCGGATTTCATCACTGTGTCTTCGGGGAGTCCAAACCAACCATCATCATACGAACAAAGAGTAAATAATACTACAATAAACAAAATCTGTCGAGCAAAACTCCACCTAGTCGACCAACAAAGTCACGTTCGCATAGTGCAAACCAGGCTGGTTGAAAACCTAGCCCCAAATCCCCGTCAATATCCCTGCTGGATTGGAGGAGAACTCAGGTACGCACCCCAGCAAGCGCAAGGCCAACGACACCGAGGCTTGCAGGACCCGAAGGGGTCGAGTCGGGAATGGTCACGGTGAGGTTTTGGATTATGTTTCCCCCCGGACCGGCAATTGGTGTGTACGGAGCTTGCGTAAGGATGGTCCCAACGCCTTCGCTCGGTCCACCCGTGGGACAGCCTGAGGTTTCGGTGCAGGTGCCAAGGAGCCCGACGACCACAGAGACCCAGTCGACGTTCTCGACAAAGATCTGCGTGCATAACACATGTAAAACAGTGAGCGGGGAGGTTTGAGTCAGACTTACAGGAAAGCTGAGCTGAACGGTATAGCTGGAACCCGTTGTAACCGTGGTTCCATTGACTGGAAGGTTGATGCCGACGGTCTGGGCCAAGGCAGAAGTAGCGAAAAGTGAGAGGGCGAAAGGAAGTTTGAAGAAGCGCATATTGTGAAGGTAGTAGATCTGCTCTGAAGGGTAGACTTGCTCTCCTTTATATCCTCTGGACTCGAGGTCCGAATGATTGTTTAGTGACCGAGAGACAGGGGCTGCGCAGAACATTGCAAGTATTGTCAGCTGATCGTGACGCACAAATCGTGATGTATGGAGCATAGGTTTTTCGGGAAACTTTTACCGCTGGGTACAGCCTGGAAGAACGTGCATTTCAATCAAGCCGACGGAACCATATACATACCAATGTCACTATCCCTACGTTGATGAATTAGGTTCAAGCAACAAATTAGAAACACAGAGCCTGTAAGTGTAAGGATTGAATTGCCGCGATTGCTCACATTGAATCACCATTCCGCAGGAGAACCAGGTTAAAGTACAGTACGACAATGTCCCAAAAATGAGGCGACGGGTGTGAATTGGCGGCGGTCGGGGCAGATCTGTGGCAGGGTGGAGGAATCCAGAAGAGACCATGCGGTGCCTTTGATGCCTTCCAATGTACATGAAATTAATCCACCTATCATTATCATACAAAGTACTGCATAGCACCCTAAGTATGAGAGGTGAGTAGTGAAGGTGAGTAGTGAAGGTCAGTCGCGATGAGAACAGGACACAATGTAGCGTAAGATAATTGTCAAGCAAGTGGCTAGGATAAACACTCACCAATTTCCTTGTCTGCATGCCCTTGTCCCGCTCGTTCTCTGCCGCTGCACCAAAGACAGTGAAAAATCTTCCGACCTCCCCACCATTTGCGGCTTCGGTGACATCCTCGGGGCTGCCCAGGCCACCATCACCGTTGCCTTTCCCTCTAATTGTTAAAATGCTGGCCATGTTCCCACAGCGATAGCAGTAATTAGGTGCACTCCATACCGTGACGAGCGCTTCATCAAACATATACTTATAACCCTCTTGAACGAGCTGATGAGCGCGGGCTATGAGGGTTAGGTCATTTGTGTGGTTAAACTGACAAGCTAGCGGTAAGCCTTGGGAATGGATGCATACGAGCTGAAATGCATGTACCTCCCGAGTGACATTTCCCCCGAACAACCAACCAGCACCGCGTGGACTAACAGCCCACGTATCGATGTCTTCTGGGTCTGACCACATGAGATCTATGCGTGAGGGATAAAAGACAAGCAAAGTGCGGAAGTGAGAAGGGACAAACCGCAGAAAGCACCCTCATGCGGAATTTCTTGTGCGCGCGACAAGACTCGTATTTGGTCTAGCGTCCGTATATCAGGCGACAGTCCGCCGTGTACGCAAAGTGTCTCGCCGTCGATTATCTATTTACGGGGGGCAGACGAGTTTGTAAAGTGATGGTTAGGAAACAGTAGTAAAGTTACTTACCGCGGCAAGATTTAGATAGTCGAAGACATTACAGCAAGCTTTCCAAACAGCGGCACTACCATACTTTTGTTGGCATTCGTCTGTGGCAGACAGATTGACGAGAAGGTTCGAGCCAGAAGATGCCACTGACCGTAAAATCCGTAAACTTGGGTTATCTGTCGACTCTCGTGGTTTCCGCGAAGGAGGGTAACTTTGTCTGGGTATCTGAAAGGGAATGAGACGACTGAAAGCCAGGACAAGAACTATTTACCTTGCTTTAAAAGCTAATAAGAGAGATACAGTCTCAAGACTATAGTGACCGCGATCCACGAAATCACCCTGTCACCGAAAAACACGGTGCGTTGTAGGATATTGCAACCAAGAAAGATGGCTATTAAGCATCGAGCGCTTCACCGAAAGGGAGGCCAACGTGCCATAAAGATGTAGCTCGTTTCAGGGACCTTGCCGCCTTTCCTGAGCAATTCGAGGAGGTCCCAGAACTGGCCGTGAATGTCGCCGCATATGGTTACCGGAGATGAGACAGGCTGGATGTTGGATTCTTCCATGAGAATGCATCGGACGGTGTCGCAGAGGACCTTCATGTCGGCCTCTGGGAGATGTTGGCAGGACATGAGCTGGTCTATCCATTTGTCGGGGTCGTATGTCATTGTGGTTGCGAACACACTCAAATGTGGGAATTCGCTCGTCACCGAACACGACAAGTGACAGCCATGCAACTGCTACAGCGTCTGTTCTCGCTGTCCGTATTCGTTCTCGTCGCTCGCGCCATTCACGAATCCGAAGTTGGCATCGTCGACTGGCACACCAAGCTCGTCGGCGTTCCCCTCTACACCACTCAACTCACGAAACCCTTATTTTACCGCGACTTCGTACTTACGGCTACCAGCAACAACGTCCTGGCAGCGCTCAATGCTACCGATGGCAGTATAGGTTTGTTCGGTATCATTCTACGTGTCGGCGGCCGTGACGTTGGCTCTTGCAGTCTGGAGGAGCATACACGATGCGCAAGACGCCATCATGGGGTTCAAAGTGCACGACGAGAATGTATACGCTCTATCTGGACCTTCCGGGTCCACTCTGCGTGTCTATGACATCTCGACCGGATACCTCATCCATGAAAAGCGACTACATAACTCTGTAGAAGGCAAAAATCACGACCCACCCACACTGGGTATCGCGTTGACCCTTGTCCGTGCTGAGGGTGGAGACCAAGCTGTTGTTCTGTCGAACGGAGACACCGTCCGATGCATACATTCCAGCACAGGAGGAACGGTATGGCAGTGGAGGTCTGAGGACCAGGGGTGAGTGGGGAAAATGCGCATAGTATCTCGCCCTGACGTGACATTTACAGTTCGCTCGTGATGTACACCCACATCTATCCAGATATTCATAGCTCGATGCTCTACGTCGTAGGCTTTGCAAAGTCTCTCAAGTCGTACACGCTGCATGTCACCACGCTCGATTTGGCGACGGGCCAAGTCGTCGCTAATGTCAACATACCAGCTAGTATAGCGAACGTATTGACCGACTTCCTTATATTGGGTCCTTCGCGTGTGGGCTCTTCCTCCCCTGGAAGCGCTGACGATTTTGGTCCCTCATTGGTCTGGCTCTCACCTTCGTCAACTGAATCGAAAGCTCCTTTGTCTCTCTTCTCGGCCCCACTTTCACCCTCTCTTAAGGGTAAAATCTTGACCGTTTCCAACGCGTCGTACAAGTACATCCAGGATGTCGACCTTTCAGGCAATGGCTTGTTCATGGCTTTCCAGGAGAATGGCACGGCAGAGGTTATGGGCTATGAAAGTGGCGGATCGCCAGTGAGAGTGGTGTGGGGCTTTGGCGATGTGGTGAGTCGTGTTCTTGATTCAATTGCGTAATCGTGTGCTGAGTCGAGCGCACACAGACGCCATCCGCATCCACCACGGGATCCCACTTCGCTGGTACGCTAAACGGGGGTGAAAAGATGCATATAGGTAGGGTGGCTTGGTCTAATGTCCATAACGTAAGTGTCGTTTTCTTATCTTGAACACGATTTGAGCGAAAGATTCAAACACAGCAAGCGATCCATCAAGTTTTCGAGGCAGATCTGGAAGAGGGCACGGGCAAGACGACAGGCTTCGCATTCCCCTTTGAAACAAAAGAGCATGGAATAATCAGACATGTGCGTGTTCGTTCGTTGTATATATACTTGTCATTGAAGCATTTATCTATACAGGTCGCGTTCTCACCGACTTCTCTCACCTCCGCGTCCTCGGACGAGATTCTCCACAAACTTCTCCTTGTTACCTCCACAGGGTCTCTCCAACTCTGGAATCGCAACGTGCTTCAGTGGGTACGCGAAGAATCTCTTGCCACAGTACAGACTGCTACCATCATCGAACTCCCTCCTGCAAGAGAGGTGGTGGAAGGTGGCGTAGGTGTTGGCGGAAAGAGTGAAAGCTTTTGGAACAAGATCACGAGGCAGATTGGGGATACCAAGGTGCGTTTGTACCACCCTGTCGGACCACGTCGTCAATCGCTGCCCTGACGCTTTGGTGCTTAGAACCTACCTCACTACCTCGTCCACTTTGCTACGCGATTCGTGACCGGTTCGTATGCTTCGCCGTCTTCTCCTATTTCTCCAGCTCCCCCTGCACCGTCCGCGCCGACCATACCCCATCTCATTCCAAACCGATCGCCTGCTTCGCCTGGATCACTCGTCCGCGATCCTTTTTCTTTCCGTCAGCTGCTTGTCACTGCGACGGCGCATGGGAAATTGTTTGCAATGGATACTTCGACGGGTGAAATTGTATGGAGTCGCATCATCGGGCTTGGTTGGGCAAGCAAGGTCGGCGGAAGGATTGTTCCCGTCAGGGCCTTCGTGGTCCGCCGGACTGAGATGGGAGCGGAGGATGGCCCTGCCATTGCATTGGTCACGCAGAGAGTGGCCGATAACGTACGTACCTAATACCCACTTCATTTCTGCGTTGCTTCCGTTTAGATTGACTCGGGATCTGGACAGACATTAGTAGATACTGTCATCTTCCACTTTGACCCGCTGACGGGAGAGGACGTCAAGATCGTTGCATCCTCGGACAGCGAAACTGATAATCCGCGCATCAATGTCAAAGGTACCGATGGTAGATGGGTCAGCCCATTGGAAGGCGTGGACGCGATCGCTGGGCCATTGATCGACGTATTCCTTGTGCCAGATGGCAAGGATACAATCGGGATGCTGGACGAGTTCCTGCAGGTCAGTCCGTCCGTGTTTCCCGCCGCTTCCTGACTGATCCATTGCTAGGTTCAACTTTACCCTGACACCCTTGACACACTGGCCTCCCTGACATCGATGGCTCCGCAAATCCACCTTGCGCTGCGAGCCGGCAATCAAGTGCTCGGCCACCAGCTGGGTTTGAATGACGAACTCTCTTTCTTCCACGTGGCTTTCCCAACGTGGGGTGTGTCCTTTGGTGATGACGATGAAGTTGTCTCCGTCATCAAGAATTCCCACAAGGGCCATGAAGTGGCAAATGTGGGGAGGGTCAAGGGGGACAGGAGTACGCTGTACAAGTATCTCAATCCCCATATGAGCGTGATGATCTCTGCGCCCTCGCGCGCATCCGCTTCCTCATCGACTTCTTTGCGTCCATGTGGCCTGTACGTGGTCGACACGGTCAAGGGTACCGTGTTGTACCACGTCTCGTTGCCAGTTGTGGACGGGAAATGCGACATCAAGGCCGTGCTCGACGAAAACTGGCTAGTATATTCATATTATGACGATAGTACGGAAGCTGGAAGCGTAAAGGGTCATCGCGTCGTTTCCGTAGAGATGTATGAAGGGTATGGGCCCGACGAGAAGATTTCGAGGTACGTGTGCATTCGGCGCAGTATCGCGGTACTTATGAACGACAAACGGCGGCGTTGTCAACAGTTCGGACATTACCTCGTACTCGAACAGGACGACCGAATTTTCGGTGTATGAGCAGGCATTCTTGATACCGCATGCCGTCACTGCCCTTGCGACGACAACCACGAAGTTCGGAGTGTCGACCAAGGACATAATCAGTGAGTGGTTATAGCGTTCTTCCAAGGTGTTCCTCACACTCGTCTTATGTAGTATCGAGTCGGAAAAACAGCATTCATTCTATCCCACGCCGCCTACTGAACCCGCGCCGACCGAAACGAAAACCGACGAGCGAAGAAGCAGAGGAGATGCTAGTGCAATACGAGCCGGTACTGCCGGACGACGGGCGACTGGTGTTGTCGCACAACTACGAGGTGCGCGCCTCTGCCATGGCATTTTTTCCCCTTATTCCAAGACGGATGAATTGGTTGACGGGCTGGAACAGATGGCCGACGTGCGTCAAATCATCACTGCGCCGTCGTTGCTAGAATCAACGACTCTGGTGCTCGCGGTGGGAACGGATTTGTTTTTGACGCGTGTCGCAACGTCGGGCACGTTCGACGTGCTATCCGAAAACTTTAACAAGGTACAGCTGGTGTTGACGGTGGTCGGGCTGGCTGTGGCGATAGCGGTGACGGGGCCGATGGTAAGGCGGAAGAAATTGAGGGAGCGATGGTATCAATGAGCTATTTACACGCGATGAGGTCACTAGGCCGTTGCGTCGTAGACGGCCTCTGGGGCAGTAGAGACGTGATCGAACTATACTAGATATTAAATAGTGAGAAATGCCTTCATGGTGCCTGTTTTCCTGGTCCACAACCTCGGAATGGGTACTGCGCCAAGTACCAACGCTGTGTACATACATACGGGAGTCCGGCGTTCGGGCGAGATTGTCCCCACTAGTGTTCCTCTCCCTTCTCGCTATGACGCGCGTGTTCCTTTTCCCTCGCCCGAATGCATGCGTGTGATACTATAGAAGCCGACTCTTCTGCTTGTCTTGTTCCTGGGTACGCTGCTTGGTATGCATTCATGCTTGAATGTGGGGTATTGGTATGACCTCGATCCTTGGGTCGCTGGCTCACCGGCCCGGGTACCCCCATCAAATCTATCACGGAAGCATGATGCTACACGATAGTGCAGTAAACATTGCAGAGTGCCGATGAGATGATCAGATTATCAGTCGCTCGGGTTCGAGTCGTCTTTGCTATCATCGTGATGTTTCGGCCATCGTTGGCCCTACCTTGGGCTGTGGGCCTCCGAGGAGGCAGCGGCATGGCCACGCGTGATACAGTATAACAGATAACGTCATGGGCTGGCACTTGAAACGTGCCCGCACTGCACAAGCACCGACCGTCACGGCGTTGTTATCTTCTTCTGTTTCTCGCAAGCACTGGCTGGGCTTGTTGTCATCGGAGGGATCCTGTGTCTAGATTTGCAGGGTGCTAAAGTGGATACGATTTCGAGTGTGTCAGAGGCCGTTACAAGGTGTGTGGCCGTTTGTAGTGAAGTGAACTGCAGCAGCAGGACGAGAACGGCATGCGAATCTGAACCCGTCATAGTCGCGGACAAACTTATGAAGGCACGGAATCGACGGAAGCACCGTGAGTGACGCCTTGTGACCGATCCACCCGAGCCCTCGGACGTTCTGCATTGCGCGCGCTCGAAGCGGATCCGGGTATGATTGGCCAGCAGCGGATTTGACTAACCAAATCATTGTAAGCTCCTTTTGGATTAGGGTAAATGAGGGTGTGTGTGTGAACCAAGTGCAGGACGGAAGGTCTCAAAAATGCGAGTAGCGGGGGATGGCAGCGCACTGCAGGTTCTTTGGCGGCTGCGCAATTCCCTTCCTTTCAATCGCCCAAACAACGCTCCGAGCATGCCAGGGAGAGCAGGTCAACAACTACAGAATGGTGAGAGAGGTGGTCGGAACTTGAAGGGAGCTCCCCGACGCTGACAAAGATCAAGAGGCGAGGGACTCGGACGACCAATCTTACTCGACTTACTCCGGCCACGTTCAACAAGACATAGACAACCGGATAAAGATCGATGGCCATGGCAAGGTTTTGTCAATCTCATTCCTCGTCGACGGGAAGCACATCGTGGGTAATAGCGGGGGTGGAAAAATTCGACTCTGGCGGGTGGAAGATGGCCAGGAGGTAGCGACGCCGATGAACGCGGCCACGGAGGTCTACGACGTCGCGGTTTCGCCAGACGGACGGTGGATTGTGAGCGGGACAGACGCTGGCTGGGTGACGGTATGGAACGGACAAGGCCACGAAAAGCTGACCGAGTTCAAAGGACACAGCGATCGAGTGTTGGTGGTGGACGTCTCAGCGGATGGGACGAGGATCGCGACGGGCTCGCGGGACAACACACTCTCCGTGTGGTCGCCTGCATCTGGAAGGCGACTGCTCGGTCCTTTGCAACACGATCATTTCGTCGTCGCAGCCAAATTCTCCCCTGATGGGCGTCTAATCGCAACAGCTACCTGGGATCGTTCCTCCATCCGGATATACAACTGTCAGACCGGTATCCTCCTCGTCGACATACCTATCCAGGTAAACGCGGAATTTGGCCAGTCTATCACCTGGAAAAGTGATAGCATGCAGCTGTTTGCCCTCTCAAAGGATGGCGAAATATACTGTCTCGACGTGAACACGGGGAAGACGCTCCTCAGATGGTCAATTCACAACAGTAAGGATTCCAGGTGCATTGCCCTGTCAAGGAATGGCGCGTTCATCGCCTCGTCGGGTGACTCCTCCGTGTCTTTCTGGGACACAACGACGCACAGACAAATCGGATTTACAATCCAGCACTCGGATACAATCCGGTGCATGGCCATCTCAGCGGATGGCCACCTTGCGATGGGTGGGGGTAGGTCAATCACCCTTGAAAGCACCAATGACGTTCTTCCCGCAACACACTTCGAGAATGTATGTGCACCTGTATCGAGCGATTCGTATAATGTGACGACCTAACGACATGCGGCTCGTTCACTGCGACAGATGAGCCGTGAGCGTGTGCAAGAGTCAAGCATGAAGGCTGAAATGGCTCATCTCGAGGACACAGTCAGGTCGCTTCGTACACAGCTCGACCAAGCAGGTATGTCCGTCCTTTCCCTGACGCACGCTTCACTGAATGTTTGTCCGTGACTACCAGACAATGAACTGGCGCAACTCAAGAAGACCGTCCAGGAGCTCCGACGCGACCTCTCCGCGACGTCCCATCATCCAGCAAGTCCAGCAAGTCCGAAGGAAGATAACCGAGTCATTGGTTCTCTTGCAAAGATGGTCCAGCAACTCCGCCAGGAGAAGGAGACGCTCACCCAGGTCCTTCATGCGCACGAGCAGAAACACCAATGCGAAGCCTTGTATGCGCAGGGCCGGACAATCGACGCAGCGTTGGCTCTTCTTGATATCGTGGAAGGCCTGACGGAGCAGCTGAAGGCCAACAAGTTGCTCATGGACTGGCTTTCTGGTAAGTTTCTCGGGTATTGCGTGCCCGAAGTACACTATTCAATCCCTATCGCGATCAGATTTTACGAACCAATGCTCATCCAAGTTGGAGATCATCGGTGACGACGCGTTCAACGTCGAGAAATACGACGAGGCGATCACGACATACAGTACTATCCTCTCGCTCGGTCCGTCGAGCCCGAACAATGTGCTACTCAAGTGGACGAGCATGATGGTCATCAGCGGCTCGGCCAGCAAGGCGTTGCGCGCTGCGATGAAGGTGTGTATACTTTTCCTTGCCGTTCTCTCCTTGCTTTCTGATATCGACACCAATGCCCCCCTTCTCATTCAGTTCAAGCTTCCCAAATCCATGATCTACCACGCGATCTGCGACGTGCTCGAGCAAGATGGCCGTATCACGGAAGCGATTGCGTGTTTCAGGCAAATGCAGAGCGAGCAGGGGGGTCGTCGGGACGAGCAGACGCCGTGGGAACTCGGTGAGTAAAAATCTCGCATGGGAACCCCACCTGCCTTCAACCCAGGAGTGATTATAATTCGACTGACTATTCTCTGTCTCTTTCGGGATGACAGGTTTCCAGCGACGGTGTGCAGACAAACTGGAGAAGCTCGGCGACGGGGCGGTGGAGATGTCGAATTTCGACAAGGCGGCGGAACATTTTATGAGCATATTATCGCTCGATGTGGTAGACCAGACGGACGTGCTTATCAAGTGGAGTAAAGCGCAGGCGATGGTTGGCTCGTGAAGTCGAGCGCGAGCCTCGGGTGAGATGGGCTGCCGGCCTCCTGACGAGAGACTGGATCTACTAATTTCCTCATGTGTACCTTACTATAAGCCTTTTACGTGGCGTAAGTTGATTCATTTCCGAGATATCGCATTCTTGCATGGACCAGGATTTCGGGCAGTCACCACAGTCACCACCCCTTCAATCTCACTGTTTACAATCAAGTTCTGCCTCCACACGCTCCTCAACTCATCGAGAATGCCGAGATGGATCGAATGGACATTGGTCACGGATTTGCAATCGTCATTTCCTGATCCCTCATTATATGGTATGATGTCTCCTTGATGTCTCGTCGCTATCTCTTGTCTCTTGTCGACTTCGACTTACCGGGCTTGTTTTCCGCATCACCGGTCTCCCCCAGCTCGTGGCACGTAATTTTGACTCAAGCAGGTTTATCGTGCTGCGGCGCCGATTCTTGGCGAGGTGCGGATTGAGACCAAGGACGATTCGCTCGGGACGCTGCGCCTCATTCTCGTTCATCCGTGGATCAGCCCCTTGCTCGACGAGGATTTTTTGGGCAACTCGGATGATCCTCTGTTTTATATCGACGCGCGTGCGCTGCGGCATCCCGTCCGGCTTCGGGAACCTTTCGGGGCATGCTGCGAGCCTCGCAAAAGCGCGGACAGTATTCGGGCTGAGACGTCGTTGAGCGAGTTGATGGCGAGCATTGCCTATACGATCGACAGTAGTCGTGCGTTACATCTCTCTTGTCCTGTATCTCACCTTTCGATGAACGTCGAGGAGTTGCCTTGTTACATTGACTGCCGCTTTGTCTCCTCATCCCGCTCGCGTCCTCTTCACCAGGCTGGGGTCAGGTCGACGGTCCTTTGCTCTGCATATACATTGACCAAGGGGCTGTATCTGGCGAAACGCGCCATTATCTGCATCTAACGATTCAGATGTGACCTTGACTTTGTAGCCTGTAAGAGAACCATGGGAGTTTTACTAGTAGCGTTACCGACACGCAAACCAAACCACCCGCACCTAAAAGCCGCCGTGTGCTCGGATCTGGCACAACACGTTTGTCTTTCTGCTTTCCGTCTGCCAACACCGCGACAACGCACACTGCGGTCAGCATCAGTGTCCCCACCTCCTTGCCGTCTTCCACTTGCCAGTGTTGAAACTTGAACGTTGCTGTCGCTCACGATGTTCTCTATCTGCGAGGAACGCGACCGAGTACTATGTGTTGCCACAGTGCTGGACTGACCATGGTCCATCAATTTCGATCAAATTTGCTTCCTTCTGGCAAACGCTCCTGTCGCAGCAGACAAGGGTCGGGATCTCTACGAGGAGAGGTAAACTATACAGGTAAGTATGGAATGTGTATGGGGACGGAATTTTCAATGTAAGTAGCAGTCGCATCGAAGACGACGGTGCGCGGCAGTCGCTGCCCGATTCCAGAGAATGCACAACGGTTGTCTGCATGGATGTCCATGTGTACGCACTCCACCTCCTGCCCGGAGGCACTCATCCTCACCGTTGCCCTTGCTGTGACGAGGATGCATGAACGCACGTCTTACTCTTGTCCTCGCCTGTCCTCGTATCCCCTCACTTGTCCTCGTCCTACCCTCGCTTGCTCTCAACCTCTTTCACACTTCCTGCCCGTCCAAATGGATGCACTCCCTCTCCACACCCCGTCTTGTCGCCACCTATCCCTTGCTCAGCGTGGGAACTGCACTCTTACTCGTCGTGTCACGCCAGACTCCCTCTGTTTCGTTTTTCAGCCTTCTCGTCTTCCTGGTGATTCCCACTTGCGCCTCTGACTCGATCTTTGTAAGATTTGTTTCCCGAATCTTTCAGTCCGCTCTCCACATTGTCATCCTTCGCTTCCTCTTCGTCCTTGTTGCTGCCACCGAGTCAAACTTCTCTCTTTCTTTCCTTCTTCTTCTGTTAATCGGTATAATGAAGTGTTACACCGTATTATTAAAACGAACGCGCGCGCGTTTCGCGCATGCCGTTCCCCCACCTCGTTTGAAACGACTGCATAGTATCTTGCATGGGAAACCATGATCACGACAACTTGACTTTTATCTGCTTGCGGCATCTTGACGTCTCGGCCAACAGTGGCAGCACGATCCGTAAGCATGCGATGCAAATAGTCGTGAAGCTGGGAACAGCCACAAGCCATGTAAGTAATGCTCCAGACCTCCGGAAGAAGCCTGTGATATGATCAAGCTGAAAACAGCGGACGGACGAAAATGGTCTCCGACTCGGAATCCTCCTGACCCGCTGGCGGAAGCGGGTCTCGGAAGTAGATTGGCATCGATCGAACTTCCACTTCCTCCCTGACTACTGCTTCGACTCTACGTTTCCACGGTTTCTTCAACAATACCCTCACCCTCGCAATCTAGACATGGAGACCAACAAGACAGGTGGTTTTGAAAACATCCGAGAGAAATTTGGCCGCTTCAGGATCCTTATCATTGGGCGGGCGAACGCTGGCAAGACGACCATTCTCCGCGCGATCTGTAACAGTACTGAAAACCCGGAGGTCTATGATGGAGAAGGCAACAAGGTGTGTGGCTTGTGTGATACGTATGGATGAGCGGTTTACCGAACCGATCATGACTAGATTGACCCGACCCAGGTCGAGGGATCCACGGGGGTGAGTATTACTACATACTGAACTGGGACATGACGCGCATATCCACGAATGCACGCTAGCGCGGGATGCACAACATCGAGAATGAATTGATATTCCGGAGCAATGACAAATTCGTCTTCCATGATTCGCGGGGCTTCGAAGCCGGTTCCGTAAAGGAGTTCCAACAACTGAAGGACTTCATTGCTGATCGTGCAGACACGACATCTCTCAAGAAACGGATTCATGCCATCTGGTAAGAGCTCGGGCAGTGCCGCCAGTGCGTAGTCATTGATTGATGGATACGCTATATAGGTACTGTATCCCAATGGATAAATTGGATCGGGCAATCCAACGCTCTGAGGAAATGTTTTTTGACGAGTGTGATACGAGAAATGGTCAGTTCGTTTTTTGGCACGGTTTTTTTGAGCTCACAACATGTCCAGTGCCTGTTATTGTGTTGTTCACCAAGTTTGACGCATTATTGGCATCTGCAATAGGCAAACTATCCGGTGATGATCGAAAGCTGCCACGAGACCTGAAGGTGGCAAAGGCACACGGGCTCGTTGATGGAATTTTCGAGGATGCTGATGTATGGGGACGTCTCTCTCAATTGCACTATGCACCAAAATATAGTGTTCGGATTGAAGGTATCTATTTTATTTTGTGGTCAATGATTAAGCTCATGAAATTTGTTTGATGCAAGGGATGCATAACTCGAATGAGGGATGTGAGAAACTGCTGGAAACTACTGCAGGAGCTTTGAATGAGGAGACTCTGCAAATGCTATTTGTTACTGCCCAGGAAACAAGCATGGCATTGTGTGTTAGATATGCATTGCATGAGTAAGTACAGCCAAAATATTGAATATGCTGAAAGGCTAATGCAACAATGGTAAAAAAAAGTGTTATAAATGTGATAGACTGGTTACACAAATCTGAACTTCCTGTGCATAGCATGGATGTTATGAAGCCTGAAAGACTAGCGAGATGGTTTCCACACTTTTGGGTGAGATGGCTTTCATATGAATTATCTGATGCATACAAATTGAATATATACTAATTATTCTCATCTGAGGGAATGTAGAAAGTGAGTTATGGCAGCAAATGTGAAAACATATTTTGATGATACCATTTATTCTGTTCTGGAAATGACAGTATGTGAGTTGTGCATGGTGGAATGTGCTGAGGGTGGTGATGCTGATGATGCCATTCCATTCATTTTCCATTCTGCTCTGGAAATGACAGGGAGTGAGTTGTGCATGGTGGAATGTGCCTGGGAGTGGTGATGCTGATGATGCCATTCCATACATTCTCCATTCTCCTCTGGAAATGACAGGAAGTGAGTTGTGCATGGTGGAATGTGCCTGAGAGTGGTGATGCTGATCATTCCATTCCATTCATTTTCCATTCTGCTCTGGAAATGACAGTATGTGAGTTGTGCATGGTGGAATGTGCCTGAGAGTGGTGATGCTGATCATGCTATTCCATTCATTCTCTATTCTGCTCTGAAAATGACAGTTTGTAAGTTGTGTATAATGAAATATGCTTGAGAGTGGTGATGCTGATGATGCCATTCCATTCATTCTCTGTTTGCTTCTGGAAATGACAGGAAGTGAGTTGTGCATGGTGGAATGTGCCTGAGAGTGGTGATGCTGATGATGCCATTCCATTCATTCTCCATTCTGCTCTGGAAATGACAGGAAGTGAGTTGTGCATGGTGGAATATGCTTGAGAGTGGTGATACTGATGCATGCCATTCCATTCATTCTCTATTCTGCTCTGGAAACGACAGTATGTGAGTTGTGCATGGTGGAATGTGCTGAGAGTGGTGATGCTGATGATGCCATTCCATGCATTTTCCATTCTGCTCTGGTAATGACAGGGAGTGAGTTGTGCATGGTGGAATGTGCCTGAGAGTGGTGATGCTGATGATGCCATTCCATTCATTCTCCATTCTGCTCTGGAAATGACAGGAAGTGAGTTGTGCATGGTGGAATGTGCCTGAGAGTGGTGATGCTGATGATGTCATTCCATCCATTCCTCATTCTACTCTGGAAATGACAGTATGTGAGTTGTGCATGGTGGAATGTGCCTGAGAGTGGTGATGCTAATGATGTCATTCCATCCATTCCTCATTCTACTCTGGAAATGACAGTATGTGAGTTGTGCATGGTGAAATGTGCCTGAGAGTGGTGATGCTGATGATGCCATTCCATTCATTCTCTGTTTGCTTCTGGAAATGACAGGAAGTGAGTTGTGCATGGTGGAATGTGCCTGAGAGTGGTGATGCTGAGGATGCCATTTCATTCATTCTTCATTCTCCTCTGGAATTTAGTGGGTGAGTTTTGTATCATAGATTAATTTGAAAAGTATTGATTGTCAATTCTTTGTTCTATTTTTAATTTACAGGATGTAAGTTAAGGATCATTTGACACATTTGATGATTTTGATAATATTATTGATAGGATGTGTGTTGCTCATCTTATGAATGATTGATCACCATTAACAGTTGATGCATATTTTTCTCCTTTTATCAGATGGTGGGCCTTTGATTATCATGAACCAACATATTATAGTATACCTGACATTTATTTGTTATATTTCATTTCTTACAGATTGTGAGTCAGCTTTCTCAAGGAATTTATAACCATATTGTCACTATTCATTGTGAATTATTTCAGCATGTATGTCATGGAATATGGTGACATATTATCATACTGATGAGAGATATTCTAATTCCTTATAGAGAGTATGATTTTTTTATATTTCATTTCCTTGGTTACTAGTAACTTGATCATTCCCAGACTGTAAGTGGTTGTATAGTATGGTATGTATAGCATTACTCATTGTCCTTTACACATTCTTTTATATCCAGGATGTGAGCTCTTCACTACTTCCTGTGATAATATATGTCATATCTGATTCATTATCAAATGACATTATTTTATATCAATTTTAGAATGTAAGTGTTCATTGTTTGAATTGAATTTTAATCACATCCTTTGTATTTTATAGACAGTGAGTTTATTTTCATGCCTTTTTCTTGATACATTCCAATTCAATGTGTCTTCTTATCAGATTGTTCACAATCAAACAGTATGTGAATTAATTGGATTTTCTTTTTAGTATAACATTTTGTTATCCAGTCCAATATAGACATCTCCCAATCTTCTATTCTGATGCCTAAGACTATTGTAAATGCCTCATCAATTTCATTGTGGAATAAAATATAACAAACAATCATAGAGGAATCTGGGTACATGGCAGCTAATCCTTTTGAATATGATTGGTATAGTTTTCTTTTCTTTTCAAGTTTATCATGTCAGAAAATCATACAATGACATGCATTTGTAGATGCATTGCTCATTCTGGACCATTCTTTCTATCTTTTCCATCAAAAGGATTCTGAACCACTTCTATCTGCTGCTCACAAGTACAAGGCATCAAACATACACAGCAAGGTGAAGGTAGCTATGAAGGGAGTTATTGCTCAGTATGGCAGAGCATCCAAAGAAGAAAAGGTGGAAATGGTTTTGAATATCATTCTTCAGAATAGAATGAGTATGTGAAGCATATTTTCAATTATTCACTTGATGATCCTCTATTCACAGCCACTCAATGAATAAATTCATCCTGCTCTGGTATAGAAGCCAGACCATCAAGCTGTTTGGAAGAAGTAGATGACAGGCCGATTGCAAGAAAAAGTTGAAACACCCAAGATTCTATAGAGATGTACTAGTTGTGCTGTATCTGTGTCCATGTAAGGTTTCTGTTGCCATGTAAGATTCATTTGTATCTCCTGCACTCTATACACAAGAGACCTTGCACAAGCAAGGTGATGTCTTCTTTCTATCACATCTGTAAAAAATAAGTAAGCTATGTAGTACTATGTAGTACATATGACCCCAGTAGACACCAGAGTCTTCCCCCTGTTATGTAGTACTATGTAGACTTGAGTTCTCTACCATCACTACCCATAGTGAGTGTAGCAACCCATAGTAATACACAATACATGCTACCAGAGACTCAGTAGCACCCAATTGTAGCAGTAGTAAACCGTATCCATTGACAATCCATGCTACCATAGGACATAGTAGCCCTATATAGCACAGAGCTACCAGGTCTACCACTGCACAAACAACAAACCTACAACCACAAACGTACCACACCTCCAACAAGTCCAATCCCTCCAACACCTCATCCTCGACAACCCACTCCGATGTACCAGACCTACTCCCTACTTCCCTCAACATCTCTTCCTTGACAACCTACTCCAATGAACCAGACCTAAATTCTAATTCACCTAATACTCTATACTACCCAAACGACGGGGCAAGAGATTGCTAAGGAGGTTGGTTTGTGAGTTGGTTCGGCACAGGAGAAGTCCGCGACTCACTTCAAATCCGGGATGAACGAATAGGATACCACCGTGACTGTCGAGAGAGATCATTTTGACGGAGAGAATATACTAAATAGGTCCTTGTGAGCGACTTGAGATAATGGTGAGTGTAAAATGAGACATACCTGGTGACGACAATGCCGAAACGATCTTGGCTATGAGATCCTAATACCAGGAGGATTAAGCCAAAGGACTGCCAGAAGACAAGGGGAGGGGGGTAGATTCCGGGTAGGGAAGCACGACGGACATTGACGAAAGAGCTAAGGGTGAGGTTAGTGGACAAGGACAAGCTCCGATATGTCGAGTACATACATGACATAACCGGCCGCACCGCGATTGCAGCGCCGGCTCGATACTAGGAGGGGTGGGCTGAACGACTGGAAGACGGAGGTAGAGTCCGGGCACAGGAAGCGTGACCGACATCGACAAAAATAGCTAAGAAATGATTTTAGTGGATAAAACGAGCTCCAACACGTCAGGTACGACATACACTGCGATCGCAGCGCCGGTGTACTTGATGCGCACGCAGGGGGTAAATATGTAGATAGTAGATCCTTGAAAATATGGTGAGCGACTTGAGATAACGGTGAGCGTACAATGAAGAGTACCTGGTGACGATGATGCTGGGACGATCTTGGCTGTGAGATCCTCGATACACCATATCTACGCATACACCTGCGCAACGGTGAAGACGACGCCTGCGCTCAGCAGGATGACGAATGCGATCGCACCACCAACAAATGCCATGAATTCCCAAGGGAACGACTCGGACGAGGAGCCATTGGGGTAGTGTTTCGCTTGCGTACGCTTTTCCTCCAGCTTGATTACCGCCGTCCGCTTGTCCTCGGGATCGTACGTCACGCCATTCTGCCCGAGCAAGACAAAGGAGGGCCTGTAGTTCTGCTCGTACCATGCCTCGATCTACAAGAAATAAAGGAACACGAAGCAGAGGCGTGAGTTTCACCTAAGTGGACGAGTCCGCTAAACAAGACTGACCTTGGAACACACTGGCATGATTGTCCTCGGGATCGTACGTAGACGGAGGTAGAGTCCGGGCACAGGAAGCGTGACGGACACCGACGAGAAGAGCTAAGAAATGATTTTAGCGGGAAAAACGAGCACCAATACGTCAGGTACACACATGACATGTACCGCGATCGCCGCACCGCCGGTACTATTTGATGCGCACACAGAGCTGGTAAATAGGTTATAGATAGATCCTTAAATAAGTGGTGAGCGACGTGAGATAATCGCGAGTGTAAAATGAGGCGTACTGGTGACGACGACGATGCCTCGCGATCTGGGTTGTAAGATCATCGATACCAGGACTTGGGTGAGCGGAGGGACTGATGATGCTAGTACTCGGAATCTGAATTGTGTTCGACGAGCGTGAGCAGACTCCCGATGGTCATATAAAATTCCTTACCGCCTGCCCGCCCACCCACTCCCCACCATAGGTGCACATCCGAGTCGAATCAGGTGTGTAGCCTGTACTGTTCGAAGATACGAAGGTTGATATGCCGGTTGAGGTAAAAATGCTGGGCCTCCGCCAATGCGTGGCCTTTGATCCAGCGAGGATGAACGTCGCCACAGGAGAACACTGGAGTTAAATGGCAGGAGTGAACAATCCGATGCACTGGAATAATGTCAGTGTTAGGCAGCCGCTGCCTCGTAGAGCGGCTAATACGAAACATCTTTGTGTTGTTGTCGTATGTCTGAAGCGGCTTGAACCAGTGGATGTAGGCGAGGGGATGGGGGTAGTTGCCAAGGTGTGATGGTAGCGTGAAGAAAGCACGAACTTCCGCCACACGCAGACCTGTACACAACGATTAAAAGATAGCAACATGATTTTAAAGCTAACATACCGTACAGTCCGCCCCGTTGTTGTCGTAGCTCGGTATCGACATCCACAAGGACGGTATCGAATCTCGCCAATGTGGGCGGCTTGCGAACTCCATTGGAGCGTTCTGGGTGTGAGCGTATCCTCGAATTCATATTCGCCGCATGTTCAACTGGTGAGTTAATGAGCACTATGTTGCTAAAAATATCGAAGCGGTCATTAGCGTTGGGTTCGAAGTGTTGGCGTCCACGAGGTATGGTGTTGACAAACGCTCTGAGTGCTTCAAGGAAGCAGACAGCTCCATGATGCTGTTCCAAGTATTGGATTGTTTTCTTGGGAAAGCGTGGCTTGCGAGCGATTCGATAATGAGACGGACAGAGTACTTGCGCCGGATGGGCCCGAGGTTCTTGAAGATATTGGTCTGGACGTTCGTGCTCTGAATCACTTGAAAGGGAAGATTCAGTGTCCAATAGTTCAGATTTATGTCGCCAGGCCTGGTAGCTACTAAACCAGAAGACCGCCTCTTGCCGCTGGAGCCACCTAGTCATCTGGACGGCGTAGTCTTTTCGGTTGGTCGCGGCATATGCTTTCTTGGCAAAGTCAATATGGAGACGTTCCGAGATCTCGGTGTTGAGCCCGTCAAGGCTGCCTAGAGTTCGGATTGTGTCAGTGTAGTGCACGAGGGAGTGGAGTTTAGGAATATTGAAATGGTCCCGGCACCCAAGATCTATAAACACATCCTTCAAGCGGTGGAAATTGTCCAGAGCATCTTGTAATGCAGCGAGCGTGTCGTCTGTATGTGAGCGGTACTCGGCAAGATGGACAAAGTCCACAAGGCTGCAAGCAGCCTGCCGGACGCGTGGTTCTGCATTAGTGCCGACCAGGGCGCCGATGAAGACCTAGTGTTGCCGCAGCTACGGCTTTCAGCCGGCCTGAGTCATAGCCGAGCTGCCATTAAGTCACCGGGTAGCCGGGCCGTAACTAAAACTTACCCACGGCTTAATCATGCCAGCTAAGCTGCTGCCGTCAGCTAAGAGTCGGCTTCAGCCGATCAGAATTTCGAGTTAACATCAGAGTCAGACTACTAAATACACCCGGTCACCCTACTTTCTCTACTCTAGAGTCTAAAGTCAAGAAATAGTCTGGATCACCGTGTAGCGTGACAACTTTCGACTCCGAGTCTCGAGTCTGAAACATTTTCCTCGAGGCTCACCGCTTGGAGTCCGACCGAGTCCGAGTCTGTCCGACATCACCTGCCAGTGGTCCATGGAAGTTGCGTATCAGCTACCCTCGACTTCGACTTCATCTACCGTAGCAATGTCTCGTGTTCACCCAACACACCGTTACACACGAGTCGCGAGCGAGCTACAAGTAACAACATCATATCAGCACACTGCCCATAATGCAGATCTCACCTACCCGATGAGGTTCTTCCTGTTTCTCCTTCAACAGCGTGCACCGTGACACGCCGCAGCACACCTGATCCGTATTCACCTGTGATGGTCAACGACCGGGTTGGAAATGGGCAGATCTCTGAGTCGTCTCCCTTGCACGCGCTGGCTTGTACAATTTGACTGGCATTTATTCGTTTGTCTCCCTGTTCTATCCATGCTGCTTGCTCACTTTCTCGAAACCTGCTCGGGCCGGGGCCGTTCCTCATTTCCTTGTTTGTTGTACAACACGTCTGCGCCAAAACCGCCGCGAATGAGCATTGAAGATAAGCGTGCAAACAGAGGAACGAACAATGATAGGTAGCCGTAGATACAGCCATGACTTGAGCAAAGTTTTCTGAAAAAAACAATGTAATCAAGGACAAGGAGGTTTCATACGACGATACACATACGCACGAGACCCTCCTTCGCGGCTTCGTTCCGCACACCCAAAGACCTCGCCGTCGACCTCAAAGTGGACGGCCCAGATGGGGGCGGTGATTGTCCCCTCGGCGACGCAGTCGTTGTACTGACTCGTACACCCACTCGACCTCGTGCCCACGTTTCTGGAGCTGTTGTCGGACGAGGGAGTCGACGGCGTGGCGTCCGAGGTCGGGGAGGATGGAGAGGGGATCGAGGAGGCGCTTGTGCTGGCAGTGAGTGGTGCTGTTTGCGGACGGGAAGTAGAATGTGGTAAGTCGCAGACTTGCAGGAATGAAAGGGTGATACCGTGGCTGAACCCTAGGTCTTCTCCATTCATCATGCAGTAGAATCCAATAGGTAGGTGTCGATAAAGAGGTCAGAAAAGAGGGACCGTTGGGATGAGGAACGCATCGATCAGTACGCGACAAATGAAAGAGTGGATGAGTGTGAGAAAAAGTCGATGCCATGCGCCAGCGGCCGTGCGGTGTGGATCAGACAAAAAGTATACTGGATTGATCATTGAAAGGACATTGAGTAGTACATAGTAGGGAAGTACGAATCAGAACAATTCAGGTGTCTCCGCAAGCTCATCACCCTCCTCGTCACCAATGAAATACATAACGTCGTTTAGTGCTCCCTGTAGACCTGCAGGTTCCCCCGAAACATGACCCTCGACGATCGTAGCGAGTATATCGTCATCGGTGACTTCAACCATCATCTCCGCTTGTGAAATGGCCCACCCTTTTGTGAAGTTAAGCCGTTCTTTCTTCAGGAAGAATTTTAACATTTGTAAAGCTTCCATTAAGATCGGACTGATTCGGTTGCGACGCTTGGTCACGGTTTCTGCCGAAGACGAGAACGCCCGTTCGCATGGGACGGCCGATGCTTGGATTGGCAAGTAATTCATCGCGATCCGGTAGAGCGTAGGATATGTCGACCTAGACGCCTGCAAAGCACTAGTGTAAGCTTTGAAAGTTGAACTTGAACAAGTGGATAACTCACTGCCCAGAACGAGAGTTGATCAGTACCATAGGCAGTGCATGGTGCAGTCGTGTAAGACACCAGCTCTTGTTCGACCGTCTGGATGTTGGATGTTGCACGTTGCACGTGCATGGTCGGCAGGCGGTATCGCGATGCCAGTTTGGTGGAGGCGACGGCAGTTGGGCGGTTAGAAGGTTGCGAGCCTCGAAGCTGTTGGAGTCGATTCGGTTGGAGCACTTCGGGTTCAGCCTCGGCCGCGGTCGTTGTCCTGATGTCAGTCATCTGGTACCCAAACATAACATCATTCTCCACCATCGGTTCCAAATATACGAGTTGCACGTACCATTTGCAACACGACGTTCCTGATTTCCTCAGCATCTGATTCCACCCAATTCGACTTGATCCACGTGAAGCGGATGCTTGGGTCAATAACTATTCATTTAGTATGTTACCATGAGTGCACGAGGTGAAAGTAGTAAGAGGTACTTACGCATTGCGATTGCATACGCATTTGTCTCGCCCATACGACGGTAATACTTTCTTGCATACTCGAGACCGATGTTGATGTATGGGGCGAAGCGAGGTTCATTCTCGGTCAGATGCTCCCACTGGGCTATTAAAGTCTCGAACGAGGGCACCGCGTGCGAAAGCAAGGGCAAACTCTCGCCCGACATGGATTGTTGGGTAGAATGAGGGATCTATATGTTGTAGTCAACTGCATTGTTATAGTTGGCATGGGTCCGAAGGATACTCACCTCGAGAATCACTTCTAGGTCCTCCAAGACCTGCCATTCAGTTTCATCTAAGCGCTTGTCGGCGATATCCTTGTTCGGTGGTGCCAAGAAGAAGTAGTTTAATGCCTGTGAAGTTTGTGAATACGAGTTAGAATAGTATGGGTCGTGCGAGGGATGAAAGTTTACCTGTTTTAGAACGCGTAGACGATTGATCATGTAGTATACCGAATCCCAACGTGTCTTGACATCCCGGAGAAGTTCCACGACCGGCAGTCTGATTGGATTGTCATCCTCGTCCCGGAACCACTGTTTCTCGTTGCCGGACTCGAGAACATCGGTAAAGGCTTCACGGCGGAGGCTTGAGGCACGGACAGTACGGACAATATCGCGCCCAAGCGCGATAGGATCACGCTGGACTGCCTCGATGTAGGCATCTTTGTCAATTTCCTTACCGAATGCGTCGACCCAGGCTTCATCAATAGATTCGAAATCAGCACTGACATATTCATCAACAATATGACGAGAGCAGATGTTGATAACGTGAGGAAAACAAATGATACGCCGGTCGACGGCATCGAAGACGATTTGGCGATCACCGAGGAGCCGAGACAGCTCTCGCATTGTGGTATCATTGTTACGGGCGTTGTCGAGGGTGAAATGGCCGATCTATCGATGCGATTCGATGGTGGTATAAATGATGAAGATTGACAAAGATAAAGAACTGCGTACCTTGTGAGTAATACCGGCTCGGTCCAGAAGACGGAGTATAACCTCTGCGAGATTAACTCCCGTGTGGTTTCCCGGGATATGCTTGAATGCGATCAAACCCGCGTTCATCGTAAGTGACGTTGCCGCTGTTGCGGGATGGTCGCTTTTTGAAATCCAGTGGGCGGTGAGAGCGAGGAACGGTCGGTAGTTTGCGTCCGACCAGATATCGGCGGTGAGCGATATGTTACCCTCGGCTCTCTGTCACGGTCCATGAAGGTAAGTTCGAATGACAGTCGTTAGAGTGCTAGTACGTACAGCAAGGTTGCCCTTCAAAACAAGGAAATGCTGCTGCCAAGCTTCAACAATTATCTCTCGCGTCTTCGTTCTGCGAGGTATTTGGTTGTCTCTCAGTTCCTGGTGAAGGAAAAGGAGTAGCTGCCGGAACTCCGGACACTCGACAACGCTGATCGACTGTCCATACGGTTAGTGAGCTCAGAGAGTGAGTACCACGAAGACTTGCCTGATCGTCGCTAACAATGAATTTCACCAGAAACTGGTGCAGGGCCGCTAGGGAAAAGGGAGGTGGTGCCGAAGACTGCAGAGCTTCAGGCGACAAATTTGCAGTCGGTAGCTGGGACAGAGGAGGGAGTGTGCGAATCGTAGTATTCGGACGACACAGTGCCTGTCGAAGAGTGAGATAGGTATAGCCAACCCTGAATGCTTCCTTGACGTTCTCCAAATAAATTGACCATCCGTTCCGTTCAGCCTCCTCTAGATAAAGGTCGAGATGAAATTTCTCGACGTGGCCGCGGAGACTCCAGTTCGACGTTGAGTCGCAGTAAGTGAAGTTTCTGTCTGTCGGAAATTGGGTGGGATTCTCGTCCTTCTGCTTTCTAATAAATAGGGTTGTCAAGGCCAGCTTCTGCAGAAAAAAGAATAGGTTACGTACCGGCAAACATTGCATACCGTGTCTTCACCCTTGCGCTTGGTAAAGAAAAAATGGATGTCGGCGGAAGTGGACTGTCGAGTTTGTGAGGTCTGAGTCATCAATGGGTCCGAGGCTGCAGTGTTTAATGCTGAACGACCGGCATTTGTCTCAAAGCGTCCTCGGGCTCTAGGGACTGATGCTTCTTCTTCCTCCTCCTCGCTGCCGCCGCTGACGCCGTCCAGGTCAAATGTTTCTTCCTCGACTTCATCGGTACGGTGAGTCACCCGAGTGGGGACAGCTGGGACAGGTGCATTGCCAGCAACGTCGACACTAGAAGCACGGTTAAAGCGATTAGGGCGGCGTCGGGCACGAACAGGACGGGCGTCAGAGTTCTCGGCTTGCAGAGGAACAGCAGGAGTGTCAGATCGAATGACGGGGGGTTCCTGCTCAGCCTGAGTGACCTCTACGATTGGAGGAGGTAGAGGAGTCTCTGCGACTTGAGGGCGATTGCGTCGCCGAGCGTTAACCATCGAGTGGCGAGCCTGAGGAATCGGAAGGACCGAGGTTAGCAAGAAAATTTTCCAAGGCTTAAAAGCGAACGTAGCCGGCGCATATTGAAGCTTGGTCACCGGGTGGGTACCTCACAAGCGTAAGTGAAATGGCTGCAGGTCGCGTAGGTTGCGCAGCTGCAGCAACGCGGCAGCGCTGAGTTGATTGACGGTCATTGACCTAATCAAAGTAACTCTCAGCTCGGGTATGCCAGTCTTCGAGTCATTACTGTAATAGTTAGTACGTCCTCCGAGTCAAACCGAACTGGTGTGGTCACACACGGATCATATACGGAATCTGAATCTGACACAATCCGTCGGACTCGGAGCCTTGTACATATTACAATTCAGATGAAAACATGGATGATGGTACATAAACAAGACGACAAAAAATTTACGCAACTCTCGGCCCTCGGGTGATTACAACGAGCCCAGCGATTCGTCTGAGGCAACAGATTTGTGAGCTAAAGCAACTATGTGAACGGAGAACTCACATCTCTTTGGTAGACGCCGAGGAGTCAGGTCCTAGGACGTACTTGGCGACACCGGTCGCCAAGGGAGGAACCTGCGACCGAGTTCGCAGTAGTGGATGTAGAATTGGACGGGGGGACGTATTCCTCGTCGTCGTCGTCGTGCGACCGCTTTGTTCCACGGAATGATTTGTGGAACCAATCTATATAGCGAGCGTGCGCGGTCACTAGGGCTGCGTTCGCCAGATCCTGGCGAAACGAGTCCAACAACACTGAGTCGATGGTGCTAACGTGGTTCTCGAACGGGCCAAGATCGGCTGCGCGCGTCGAGACGAGCATTACTTCCCTACAGAATACAGCAATCGACTCTCTGACGAACGCAAGACCCCGAGCGATCATCTGTTGTACAGAGTCCATCCCAGCATTGCTAGGCATGGTCTAAGGAGAAAGATAAAATAAAATCATAAGATTCAGGTAAGAAAATGATATACTGACTTACACCGTGCGCACTGTATTCGTCGGAGGTTGTTCGGACGTCCAGTTCACCAGTGGAGGGATCCCGGAGCCAGACATAAAAGTCTACATTCGCGATGGAGCACCAAACGTGTTGGGCGGCGATAACGGGGTCAGTGAATACGTTATCCGTCTTTCTCGCACGGCTCGAAATAGAGGTGAATTGCGCGAAGGTTCTGACGGATTCTTCCTTTGAGAATATTCTCCAAGGAACGCTATTGGAAGATGGTCGCGAGAAAGCTGGGGACTCTTTGATGTTCAGGAGCAAGACCATTCGGATAGAAGGGTTTCCTTCGACCATGCTTTCGATGACATCGAGAGCGTCATCAAAAGACTCCGAGAAAGCGATCTGACACACGGCAGGATACGCGATGTTAGGGGGGTTGTTGGAATACAACCTCAAGCAAAAATCGGGGATTGTACTCCCCCCATCCGCGTTCTTCAGTTCCGTGTTGTGGCGTAGGGTTACGCTAACAAGTTTTTCAGGAACAAGACTGATTACATGTTCCGTAAAGAGGTCATTGAGGGTGTCGATGGTTGATTCGTGAACCTCGCAGGGCCATTGGGCGATAATGCTCTCCCATTTGGGAAGATAAGAAATGCTGTGTTCTATTATCAGGGCGAGAACGTATCTTTTGGAAGGTGAAATAGTTACCGGGGTTTTCCGATAACCCCTGCGCAACGGCCGAGCACATTTTGGGTAGCATGAAACTGGTCCAGTGAAACGTGTGCTATTTTCTATCCAGAATTTCAGTGGTCTCCCTTACATATGATACATGGACTTACCAGCGACCGGGAGTGTGAGTCGTGTATTTTACTGTAGTGATCGTATAGGGTCTCGAACAGTCCCTTTAACCCTTCTGCGATTTATGATTATGAGGTACCGTGGACGATCTTACGATCACTTACCGAGCACACCAGATTTCTCCAAGTTCTCGATCGCGTGGAGTAATTGGAATGGTAGGGTGGTTTTCTTGGAAGTTACGCTAACGGAAGGGGACTGCAACTGGCTCTTCGTGCCAACCGAAACAGAGGGCCGTGCTTGGGCCGTCTGTAGGTATGACGCAGGCCCAAGCGGCTCCGCCCTACTAGTTTGTAGTGTCGCATTTGTGTTGGCGGTCTGGGTCCTTGAGCGGATTGACACGGTAGGACTATATGTCTCTTGTCGTACTTCTCTGCGCACGTAGAAAGAGGAGGTCTGGGAGTATCGCGAGTCCCCAATAATTGCAACGGACATGGTCCTCCTGATGTTAGTTGGAGATAAAGAAGAAGGACGTGGACGTAAGGAAAGAGGTAGATTCCCTCCGGACCCTCCTGGAAACATCTTTACTCAAACAGTGCGTGAGTATATTGTGGTTCCTGGGCATGGGGTGAATCCGGATCTCGAGCCGTTACTGATTCGAGTGGATTTGATTATATTCGATCTTCGAAAGAGAAGGAGCCCTAGTATCTGATAGGTGAGTCCGACCTACCAAATGAAGATCAGGCTTCGCATGTTCCATGTCGATAGCGGTGGCGGGTGGCGGCAGCGTGGCAGCAGAAGATAGGCTGTGAGCCTGTGACAGTTAACGTTGAAATTGGAAACATTGACCTGTGTGACTACCATCAATCTTCCATAGGGAACGACGCACATACCATGAACTATCCCCTGATGAGTAGAAAGAGTCAGCAAAACTGCCATGAAATACCTTTCCGAGTGGATGGGAGGTATAGCCTACAGGAGCGCCTCGGATCAGGGTCTCACGGTAGGTCGACCCGTGACAAAGTTGAACATGTTGGAATCTAAAAGCAAAAATTTTCAGCGGCCGTCTACAAGGCGGTAAATATTATCAATCGTCAAATCTTTGCTATGAAACTGCAAGTCTACTCAAGCAGCGGCACATCTTCTGTTGAGCGCGAGTACAACATCCTCAAGCAGTTGTGCTCAATCTCGAGCACGACGTTGGTCGGCATTCCACGTGTCCATTGGTTTGGACGAGAATCGAAATTTGATGTGATGGTTCTGGACCTCCTTGGCCCATCTTTGCACGACCTCGTTACGGTTCGAGGAAAATTCAATCCTCTCACAGTTCGCTATGTCGGTAGTCAGTTGGTAAGTACTAAGTTCGATCATACCGAGCTTGCCCATTGACACGTTTTTCTAGCTTTCGCGGCTACAGTTTATCCATTCCTGCGGCTATGTCCACGGCGACATCCAACTACACAATGTGTTAATGGGGCTCGGTGACCACTCCCTCGTTCCACATCTCATCGACTTCGGCATCTCCAAGCAGTGGGACCACTCGGAGACCCGCGTTCATGCACCTCTCCGCCGAGTGCATGGTCTAGTCGGCACACCTGCCTTTGCGTCAATCAACAACCATCTGGGATCAGAGCTAAGTCGGCGCGATGACCTAGAATCCCTCGTTTATGTCTTGATCTACCTCTCCCGTGGCTCGCTCCCTTGGCTCCAACCTAACAAGCGCAGGCCCAGGGACTCTACTAGGCAGTCGAAAGCATCGACGATCTTGACCAGCAAACAAGTAACACCCGTCGAGCAATTGTGTGGCAACACCCGGGAGCTCTCAATGCTGTCAACGATGCTTATATACACTCGCATGCTTTCCTATTCAGAAACCCCCGACTACGACTACCTACGTTCGCTTCTTTGTGGAGTCCTCATCGAGCAACTATCTCCTGATGGGGTTCAAATCGTCAAGAATGACCTCTCCCCTTCTATTCCGAACGGTTCCCATTCCCCTTCGACAGTCTCGGTGCGTGCACCACCCAGCCCAGCTCAGGCTCTATACTTCTCTCCGGTCCCTCGCCGACCTCGTCAAGTGCCCATGTCCATCAACTATGGCTCCGACACTTCGCTCGTGACTTCGTCATTGATAGCGGCATGAAAGGGGACTGCCGGGCAGCAATGTCAAATGAAATGTGACATAATACGCATCTTTGGTGTCACCTGTGAGTTGCTCATTCGATTTCGGCTTCGACTAGTCACTAATGATTTATTTTATTGCAAGTATATGTATATGTTCATTGAACGTTTGTGTGACGAGTACATAGTTGTAAATTCATGTTGTACTGCTACATGGAGTCGGCTTAGAGCCGGCTGTCAGCCGGCTGTAGCTGACACGTGTGTCGACTGGCTATGAGCCGGCTGAGTGTGGCTGTGAAGTAAAGCAGAGCCGAGCGCCACGACCAGACTAACTCCGCCAGCCGAGTTCCCACATTAGCCATGGGTAGCCGGAGTCGGCTTCGGCTTAGCCGAGTCGCGGCAACACTAGCCCACACGCACCCCATGCATCGGCCCATACGCACATCATACATGATCGGCCCATGCTTCACCTATATTAGTAGTCAATCGGCCCACACGCACCCCATGCATCGGCCCATACGCACATCATACATCGGCCCATGCTTCACCTATATTAGTAGTCAATCGGCCCACACGCACATCATGCATCGGCCCATATGCACCGCATACATCGGCCCATGCTTCACTTATATTAGTAGTCAATCGGCCCACACGCACTCCATGCATCGGCCCACACGCACCACATACATCGGCCGATGCTTTATTTATATTGGCAGCCAATCAGCCTACACACACTTTACAGTCGGCCCAAATGCACTGTGCGATCGGCCAACACATATCTCATAATCGGCCCACACACACCTCATCATCGGCCCACACGCACATATCAATCAGCCCATCCTGTATTATATTAAATCTCACATTAGTAGGTAAGGACTAGTAGCTAAGTGGTAAAGCAACTAGTAAGGTCACAGGTTCAATCCCTGCACCAGGCAGGTTTTCCTACTGTCGGCCAATACGCACCCGGTCGCTCGGCCGACACACACCAGGCAGATTTTCCTACTGTCGGCCACAACGCACCTGGCCCATCGGCTGGCACGTTGAAACTTTTGATCGGCCGAGGGGCGCTATGTCGCACTTTACGTGGGTTGGACATCGTTGGTGGACCGTAGTGTGCGTTACAGGTTGACTGAAAGGTGTGGCTCACCAACGGCATCGTCGCGTTGTCTGAGGGATCAAGCGATGCTGACGAAAGCCTCAGTGCAGCGTAAGTAGTCTGTTCTTTTCTTAGTGAATTTCTACCAATAACATGTCCCG
>JBBPOM010000047.1:0-65913 GCA_038091455.1 Leccinum uliginosum
ACTGATACCTACATACCGGATGTATTGAGCAAGTAACACTCTTGGTTGAAGTCGGCGTTCTTGTGTGAGCGCTGTTTGGTTGAGGTGGCGAAGTTGGGATGAATGTTTCATCATCTTGTGGGTCATCCGGCAGCGTCTCCAAAGCTTGCGGGTCATCAGTGTTGTCCATGGGCTCGAATACATGCAATTCCTCTCTATAAGCGGCCAGAGCCTGACGTGATTCCACACCCAGTCCTGAATTCACCTGTCAAAAGATGTAGGACGGATGAAAGACCCACATACTGGATGTATTGAGCGAGTAACGCTCTTGGCGAAGCTGGCATTCTTGTGCAAGCACTGTTTGGTTGAGGTGGCGAAGTTGGGACTGACCCCTGCTGCGACTAGAGCCTACGACCAGGTTGCAAGAGCGAGATACGCCCTTGCTATGACCGGCAGGATGTTGAGGCATGATGGTTTGAAACAAAGACGGTGGGAAAAAAAAATGTACTGGTTTTCAACTCATAATACACCGCATGTCTTCGGCATGGCAGGGCTCCAGAGTACTCGGATAGCCAGGTCGGGTATGTGAAACATGCCCAGGCCGAGCCGTGGACAGTTATGATGGGCTGCATTGAAGGCGAGGAGGACATCGAGCATGGTGTTGGCATGGAGGGTTGAGGGTGTAAGACAAAGTTAGCGGAGTTTGGAAAGTGTAACTGAATCAAGTGACTGAATCAACAAACTGTGCCACAGAACCACGTGATTCGTGCCTCAGTCAAACGAGTTTAGGCGAGGTACTTGAAGCCACGTGATCCCTGCTTGTCAAATGAGTCAATGACCGTGCCACAGAACCACGTGATTCGTGCCTCGTCAACGAGGTACCTGCCACGTAATGCCGTGGGAAGTGTAAACGAACATTCCCCGCCCAACTTTGAACTACTCACGTGATAGGCTCCCCCGGGCTCGTCACCGTGCCCCACAGCAAGCTCGATGTGAAGCAGGCATTAGTAGTTGTATTAATGGATGTAAAACTACATTTAGATACCATACAGCGAAAGAACTACGAAAAACCGTGGAGAAATGACCGACTAATGCGGTAATGTTGAACTCGTCATGTCGGGCAGTGAGCACGAAGCGGCGGAAGCGCACAGGAACTTGCCATGGATGGGAATGCCATAGTAACGTCACGTGTGCTGCCTAACGTTGTGGACCGGCAGCTGAGTGACGGGACTCCCGCTGCCCATCTTCAGCAGCTGTTGGTAATAATCGTTTTGGGAATAAAATAATTATTAGCCAGTGCTATTGGCCGGTGTCGGATAATTGGATAAGGTCACCTAATTAGGTTGTCGTTATGGGGTGATTATGCGGACCTTATTGGGTAATATGTACGTGAGGTTGAGGTGTATGCTCCTTGCTTTTCCATGGCTTCAGATTCCATTTGCAACCATTTCTCAACCGATGCAGTCTCCAATTTACTGGTGAGTTCTTCACAAACCCCTTTTGTCTCTTCAGACTCCCGCAAAGCCTTCTTGGATTTATCCAGCAATGATTTACCTGCATCACCTCTAGTTTTAGTCTCGTTGACTTAGCAAAAGAAGTAACGGAAAAAGAACCCAATTGAAGCAACTTCTTCCAATTAGAATCATGCATGTGGGCATCATACATTTCTTGCCTGTGAGCAGCTGACATGCTCCTTGTTGATGGAGCAATCTTATTTAAAGGAGCCCATAAGGTCTCCAATATCTCTTCATCAATGTGACCAGCACCCTCCATGTAATTGAGGGAAAATCTAGGATAGCAACTGAGTTTATGGGCATTCAGATGAAACTTTTCCACAGCTGGAATGGTTTCCATAGCAGCAGGAATTTTGAGGAATCTTCCATTCTCAACTCTGGCTTGGAATTTCTTTGACCATTGGCAGGCAACACCGTAGATTACCAAGGCAGATGTAACCCCCTCAGAGTGATACTGGAGGCCTTGACAAATCAAGTAGTCCACGTTGATTTGTCTAAACATTTGTTAACTTCAAAATCAAAAGAAAAATTTATAAAATACAAAAAAACAAAAATGAAGATACCTTTTACCTTTATGAAAGTCAACAAGCACATGCACCAATCCCTGTACAATCAAGATTTTTAATACTTGAGTTTGCTGCATTCCAAGCCCTGTGATTCTGGCAGGAAGACTTCTACAAAAATGACCTGTCAGAATCAGAGTTTAACACAGACAAAGAGATACTGGCCTCCTTAGCTTCTATGGAATCTGCAAGGTGCAAATTGTACCTCGAGGATTCTACCATAAAGCCACGGCCATCAGATAGTCTGATATCATCACCTGGAGTCTTCATCTTCATATGTTGAGCAGTGAAATTTCCATCCACCATGTAGCAGAGTTTCACCAGCCAACTAAAAAGAGCCAGAGGTGAGCATAAGGAAACAAAGTGGGCACTGCTGGGAATAATCCATCTGAACCACATATCAGCCGACTCCACTTTTCTCCACGACAGGCCGGTTGAGCCATATGGAAAGGTTAGGTGCGTATGGGCCGAGTATTTCTGCAACCAGACTACTGTCGGCCGACACGCTTCTCAGTAGCTGGCTGGTTTGCCCTCTGCGAAAGGAACCTAGTCTGGAAAAAACTCACGAAGGATAAAGGCTGTTCCAACCCTCTGGAAGATTTATTCCAGGTTGGGAACAAGCAGGACAAAATACAACCAACTCTCCAGGAGGTATATTTTGTTTGTCATCAAATGCTGCTCCAGACCTGCAGAGGTTACTCAGATATCTCCAAATCCGAATAATTCTCATCAGCTCTCGATAACGATTCTATTCCAAGATTAGCATAACTAGCTAAGTAGAACCAGAGTGATGACTTATGGGGACCTCGTGAGGTACAAAGGGGTTGGTTAACCATTGCAGCTTGGAATAAAAACACATTGCCACAGTTTTACATTCAAGGTTATCCAAATCAAAATAATGCAGGACATCGAATGAAAAGGCGGTTTCTGGCCTCTGGGTACTGGCTGGAAAATTGGAGTAGCTGCAGGTGCTGATTTTCAAATGAGGAATTGGGGCATTGGCACCAAGCTATAGTGTGCTGGAATACACCTGTGGTGTGAATAGTGGTGAGATCTGAGATTCCTTGTGAACCCCGATGGGTGGAAGAGAAAGCTTCTTGACTAGAGGCTTCCATCTTCTCTCTTTCAGGGCAAGAGTCCCCTCCATGTTCCATATGCCACAGATGGCCAAGATTTTGCAGAGTAACTGTGTCATAGCAATCACCTTCCCATATTTCCAGTTTGTGAAAGTATTGATGCTGGTGGACCATCATAGCGCAAGTTTTGCACCAGTTGTGGCTTCCAAAAGCAAGTTTTGCACCTGATACCTCCTTCAGATCTTCCACAATTCTTGCAAGTAGAACCTGGCTTTTCTTGGGCCTCGATGTAGAGCAAGGTTGCAAGATAATCATCCTTCCAGTGTAACCACTCCCGAAGGAAGTCGTTTTGGCTCTAATGAATGATAATAAGTTATATTTCCTCAACTTCAGAAGGCTCACCTTGGTTTCTCTCCACATCACAGGGATAGAAGTTTCAAAGATATCTTCCACTCCCTGTACAAATAGAAGCTCAGCCACAGCATCCTCTGAAACCAATTGTCTTGGCTTTTTGCTGGGACTTGGCTTCTCTTTACCTGATTCCGAGGAGCTAAGAACCTTTTCCCTTCTTTAGAATGATGGATGTTCCTTTTTCGTCTTTAAGAATAGAAGTTCATAAACTGAATCTTCTGTTCTTCTTTTGGAAGGGGAGTGTCTTTTGGCAGGAGAATTCTTTGGATTGGCACACCTAACACTCCTCCTACTTGACATTTTTGCTGGAAACAGCACAATAAGCAAAATAATAAGAGAAATCAATCTTATTAAAACAAGCAGACCAAAAATCAGAGTACCAAATGAATGAAAGTAATGCTGAATACTGAAAAACTTGGGCTGAGCAATATGGAGACGGTCAAAAATTCCATCTTTGGTAAAATGCCCTAATGCTACTCGCTCTCCTCCTTCCCATGAATGAACAGCATGCCGAAAAATCCTTCCTGGTAGATAGATAGCTGTTCCTGCCCTATATTCCAAACTAGCCTGGAGTTCAGAAACTTCTAGAACAGCTTGGTGATCAGAGCCAAGGCTAAGCAGGAGGTCGTAAGCTTGACAGGCAGACCCTGAATTCTGATGCCAAGAGGTTGTTCGGTTAACTACAATTTCAAATTCAGTAAATGAAGTGGGCCAGTGCTCCACACCAACTTTCCCTAGCTTAGCAACTGCCTGCTGGCCTGCATCCTTCAAGGAAGGATGTACTATGCCAGTTATCTTGTCCAGAAGGGCCTCTACAGAAACCATATCCTGCAACCACCTTGTGACAGCGGGATCTCTGATGCAAGGCAACTAGACAATAGGGTCCAGAATTCTCTGCCAGAGAGTTGCAAAGTTAGCCAAGAAATGAATGATCACTGCCAAAAGCCACTGTGTGGGGGGGAGCCAGGAACCCTTTAACCCTCCATGACTGTGCACCTTGGGAAGTAGTAGTAGGCAATGATTTCCCCAATTGGGGTCTCAGAGAGGTTATCATTTTGTTGCAAAGTGTCTGAGGGGTGGGGGTTTATTCAGAGTGTGAAACACCGTCGGGAAAAGGGCGGTTACCACTCTAGCCGTGGATATAATCGAGGGAAGGTGCCATAACAGCACCTTTCCTTCCTTGTCAACCAGGGTTCAGGGCTCGACTAAAGTCCCTAAATTGGGTTGATGAAAATACTTCTTAAGCATCTCCAGTCAAGCTGAGTTATCAACTGACACCGGAGAGCACTTCGCCTTCTCGGCAAAACACTTTATGTCAAAATCTAGGAAGACTGGGAGGTATTGACTGGGGTACATTGTCTGGAAGGAAACCAAGCTTACTGTGGTTGGTAAGCGCGTAGGCAATTGTTACCGCCACTCTGCTGTGTAGCCTCAACCTGTATTAGCAGGTCAAATAAAAGAATCCCGCGGAAGAAGGAGATGGCTAACGAGGCCCTCCGGCAAGAGGTATGTTTGCCAGATTGAAAACAAAAAGGATTTTGGTTCTTAGTTTTCTTGATCTCTTCTTCTACCTGTTGAGCCAAGGGTTCCATTGATGGGGGAGAAGGCAAGCAGCATGAAATTTTATGTGCACAGCCTTAATATCTTATGTAAGACCTGTTCATTTAATTTGAATGTCTGCTCAAGCAGGAACTTTTCGCCTCAGCTGTTTTAAAACAGTCCAACAACATTTTGGTACTAGTAACCTAGCAACGGAAACAACGTAAAGACCGCACATCTGGTCCGGTTGTCATTTGTGAACAGGAATCAGTAGATCAATGTTTGTTAACTACCGCTGGCCCGGGGTGTGTTCCAGTTGCGAGAGATTAACCAGATGGAAAGTGAAATGTGCCAGTGCCTGAAGTGGGAGCTCAACGCCGACCCCGTCACACCAAAGGACTTCGAAGACATGATCCACAAGGAATTCATTGGTCCTGGCCCTTATTCCACCTAAGCACTCCCAATCATTATTTGTTAACTGCGGGGGTACTATGTTCCAGTTGCGAGATATCAACCAGATAGAATTGTAAGAAAATGAGATGTGCCAGTACCTGGAGTGGGAGCTCAACAGGGACCCCGTCACACTAAAGGAGTTCGAAGACATGATCCCCAGGGACTTCGTCAGTCCTGGCTGCCTACACACCACCATCAAGAAACCCACAGCCAATCCATTCACAGCTTCTTCAGGTATTACGCCTAAACACTTCCACCAACAAACCCACAGCCAATCCATTCGCAGCTTCTTCAGGTCCTACTAGCCTATCGTCCTAGTAGAGTAGTATACTACTGCGACCTAACGTAGTACAGTTTCAACCCATAACTTACCGACACCTCTACCTACCCACGGCCAATCCATTCGCAGCTTCATCGGGTCTCGTGGCCAAGTTGCTCTGTCAGGCCAGACTCAGTCACGTGACCTTCTGCAGTGGGCCGGCCGGGACCACCTTTAAACCCCCAAAAAAACATAGATTGTTGCTAAATGCAGCCGCATGATGTAAAAGGTAGTGCTACGAGTACTTGTTTAAGTTGTAGAAATAAGATAAAAAATGTAGCTACAAAGAGGAGAATGCGGAGGAGCAACAAGAGGGCCCTCCCCATCGCATTCCGCATTCCCAAAAGAAAATATTTAAAAAGAAACAAGTCCGAGCCAAAATAAAGAAACCCAGAAATCAACGCAATGATCTACCGGGCACAGGGGTCCTGGCCAGTGGATAAGCAATCTGGTGCTGGAGGGCATATAAACTCAGGCTTGCCTGACAAGTTAGCCGTGAGGCTCGAGTCCAGGCGAACCCGCCTGCCGGGGGTACAGGTTAGAGTGGGCTACTAGATACAATGCGGGGGGTCAGTCAATAGTGAATGGTAATCGCGTGCCTTACCTTGGTGGCCAGTTCTCCATGCCGGCCCTGTATCCTTCAAGGGTCCAATGAACACCCAAGCTCAAATAACAGACAGCCACTCCGCCGCTGTTAACATATCCCCCAGACCCTAGACAATGATGGGGGCAGGGCAACTTCCGCAACCACCACTCGCCGCTGTTGAAAAATCCCCCATGACCTAGACAACAATGGGGGCAGGGCAACCCCCGCAACTGCCACTTGCTGCCGTTGAAAAATCCCCATGACCTACTAGAAAACGATGGAGGCAGGGAAACCCCCGCAACCACCACTCGCCACCGTTGAAAAATCCCCCGCGACTCAATACTAAAGAGCATTAGTAGCTAACGCGCTACCACCGCTCGTCGTCGTCAAAGAATCCTTGGGCTGAAGAAACAAATGGAACTTGGGCTCACCATCGTCCAAGATCCCCAAACCCACTGACAACTCGCCCTCCGGAAAATCCACGTGGCTGAAAGTGCAAGAATAAGTAAGGGTGAAGCGGTAGAATCACTAACCAGTTTTAGGATCCCCCGGCGCGTTTGCCACAACACGCTGCAGTCAATGCAGGAGAATCCCAGAGCCGAGGGATCTTGCCTGCGTCCAAGTAAGGCGGAGGTACTAGTACCAGTTGGGGGCAAAAGGAATGTTGTACAGCTCAACGCTGAAGTGAGGAAAAGAAGAGAAGAACAGATGGAATCAAATTCAAACGCCACGCTAGATTCCGACCTTCGGTCACGTGAACAAGTTGCACGAACCGCAATGCGACCAAGCTTCTCTCACCTGTTCGTTTATTTCCCACGCCCTCGACTCGGCCTGTCCGCTCAAAGCAAAGTTCAAACCCAATTCAATGGTACATACATTCTTCGCTCTTGCCTAATTTATCCTTATCATATCATTGTCACCAAGACGCTATGGCTCCATCGAAGGCGAAGCTGAAATTGGGCCGTGGGCCTTGCGGACACTTGAAAGCCGCTGTTTGCCGGTGCAAGGAATTGGCAGTGATGTCCTGTGTCAAGGCAAAGCCGAAGAGAAAGCGCAGCACTTGTGGTCAGGCCCTGCACCGCGACCTCCAAATGCTGGTCGATGGGGAGTATTCCCCACAACAAACCCCCTCCAAGTCTGCTTTGCCACTGTCGCCCCTTCTGGTCTCTTCTCTCATTGAGGCTCAAGTCGGTGCCTCCAAAGAACATCATAACAAGGTGCGCGAATTTACTTAAAGGTCTATCGCTGATGGTATTGCTCATTGTTTTTTGTTTTTGTTTGGGTTCAGTTCTGTACACTGTGCCAAGATGGAGAGGTCCAGTACTGTTGCAGCAACTGCTCTCGGGTAGTCTGCAACTTGTGCCTCGTCATTCCCCCAGGTAGCCTCTCTACCATCAGCTCCCCCAAAGTCTGTTTCTTGTGCCCAAGCTGCCACAAATTAGAGGATCAGGCGGAGCGTGGTAAGGGGAATCAAGTGTTTTGTCCCTATCAGGTAAGTTCTTTCTTCTCTGACTCTGTCCCGCAATGATGGAGCTGCAACCATCCATTTTTACAGGGGTTTTCTTTACTACAAGACGGCCAGGAGGTCCCAGCACTTTCAATCCCGCCGTGTTTCTTAAATGGCTGCGGCGTGTCTGCTTGGAGGCAGATCGATGATGACCCTCTCAGGGTTGTTGTCCACCTCCGTTGTTGTGGACATGCCCGCTGAAGGCTCCCCACTGTCTGTACTGGTCACCTACCTTCATTCTTATTTTCCCGATGAAGGCTCGCTACAACTACATGACATCGAGTTTGACCTGGGAACCCCCCGCAAGATTGCCGCCCACACCCGGGATCTGGACTCTCTGTCGGCGAAGCTTCGGAAGTCCACCCCCTCGGGCCGAATTCTAATCTTTGTCACAACTCACAGTGATGAGAACAAAGGGGATTTCTTTGCAGGAAAGGATGCGCAAGGGATGCAAAATTTCAGCAGAAGTCTCTCAGGTAAGATTAATTCTTTCTGCCATCATTTGCCGTAGGCTGATTCGGAAATAATCAATTCTAGTTCTTCAATGTTCTAATCTCCCCTTCCTTAAAGGATGTTATTCAAGGGTTGTTGAAGGGTTTGGGCTGTGGGAGGCGATGCCTAAGGCCTTTTCTAACAGTCTCGACCTGGGATTGCATTCAGATGTCGTCCTCTTCGAGTCCAACCACTCCTCCTCGTCATGCCATCTGTCCTCACCATCCATCACCAAGTTCAAGTGGTGGAACTCTCACCACTGCCCCTACAGGTTCACTCTTCCACTGGCATGCCTAGTATGCAATGCAATCCGCCCTTGGCGGGAGTTTACCTCCACACCAGACGGGCGGTGGGTGACTGAGTGCGGGAATCTGTTGTGCAGGCTGAACGATGATAGATCCAGAGAGCATCTATCTGGGAAGGATTTTGGGCTGAAACTAGACAACATTGAATTCATCACCCGAAGAAAAAATGCACGAATGGCTGGTTTGCCCTGGACGTTTCATCCAAATTTGTATAGCATGTTCAATGTTTTCATTTCGAGTAGAGCCGATTTAACTTTGATGAATTTATACTATGTCTGAACTGATAAACTTTGGCCCTGACTCAAAGAAGCAGCCAACCAACTTCGACAGTTGCATTGGCCAACTTTACATGCGCGCTGCACCAACCAGTTCCTGGCACCTCGTTCCTTAAATGAATTGGCCGCAAAAGTCAGGTGCAACTTCTGGTCCGCATGTCAGCCGAACCTTAAGCGATGTTGAACTGTCATGTGAGGTACGTTTAGGCCGATCGGCAGGGTTTGATAATTCGTTGAAACGCTGCCCCGTTGCTTTGCCTGCATTTCCATGCCAGTCTTTAAGATCAATGACTCCTCTCCTCTCGATTCTCCTTGCTCCTTTCCAGCAAATAATTGTGCCTTACAAAGATGTTTGGGGTACTTCAACCCCAGAAGGCCGGTCGGCATTTGCAGCCCAGATCGTTTCTCGTATTGAGAAACAAAAGCCAAGCAGTGGAGTCAATGAATGGGTAAGTGCATATTATTACTGTCTATTGTTACTAATCTACCTCAGATGATTCGTCTGCATTTTTGCCATCACATCAAGAAGTCCGAAAGGAAGAGGGAGACAGCTGACCTGATCCACACCGCAGGGTTGACTTCTCGGAGGCTGTTGGCTCTCGACTCTCGGGAGATGGGGGATGAAGATCAAGATGACTATCAATTTGATGAAAGCGAAGTTGTTGATGAAAGCGACGGGAGTGATATTTCTGATGACAGCGATGAGGATGAGGGTGACCAAAGCGACAATGAGTATGGCGGATCGTGCAGCAGCGACTGTAGTGGTGACAAGGAGTATCGGCTGGATGGTCAAAGCGATGCTGGTGATGAAGAAACTAGTGTTTAAAAGTCTGGTCCGGTCTGGTTTTTTGACCTTCTTGCAAGGCAACCAGACCGAGACCGGTTGCATGGCACTCCAAAATCATCCCAGACTGGACCGGAACTGATGGCAACCGGTCTGGAGCGGTTGCACACACCAGTTGCAACCAGTTTTTTGAAAGACTGGTCACGTACTCGATGGTGTGTGACTTTCACGCTTAGCGATGCCTGTGTCGAGGGTAGTCCCGATTCGTACCTTTCATCTGATCTATTATTTATGTAAGTCAGGTAACATCTGGCAGAGATAAGAGCGTTTTCGAGCAAAACATCAAATCTCGGGTTCTTTGATTGGTAAATCACAGGCGATCACATGACATTGGCACTCCGATAGTAGCGAACTATATTTAGGGGATGCATGTAGCTACCCGCCCAGCTATAGATCGCGCGCATCGGCCAGATATCGGCCACGGTACTCTCAATCTTGGGTCAAACTATAGATTACAAGATATAAAATTCAATTTAAATTGGATAAATGTGGGAAAATTATGGGAGATGCCTCCAAATATGGGCATCCCAGGGGTACCATAGCCAGACTGGTTGCAACTGGTTTTGGTCCGGTCTTTTGAATTTTATGAAATTTAGGCAACCGGACCGATCAACATTCAAAGTGGGCGCAACCGGCAACCGCGGTTTGGTTGCAACTGGTGTTGGTCCGGTCCAATTGCCGGTCTTTTACCGGTTGCGCAACTGGACTTTCAAACACTAGAAGAAACTGACACCAATGAAGCAGATGTCAAAGGAAAGGTGAAGGAGAAGAAGAAGAGTGAAAAGGGGAAGGGAGGGAAAGGAAAGGGAGGGAAAGGGAAGGGAAGTAAAAGGCTGGGGAGGAGGATGCAAAGGGCGTAGGAGAATGAGTTTGAAGAAGAAGAGGCACGCCCAAGCAACCCTATCTTATACAAGAAGAAGTTCACTGATTTTCAAGTCGCTCAGCACCTTTTCAAGGACGATATCATTGCTTACGACCAGATGCAAGGCCGCAATCCTTCAGAACGATCATCCATTGGAACCAGAACCAAAAATGCACGTACTTGGTTCAAGGAAGTTTGTCCAAAGGATGCAGACCAAATGTCTCAAGTTAAGAAGGCAAAACTGGAATGGAACACAAACAAGCGAAGTAACTTTTTTACTTAGATTCTTCAGGTGATTACGGAATCTCACCCAGATTGTTTTTATCTAGCTATCGAAAGCGTGCTATGGATAAAACTGTCCGCAATTTTATGGACTCCATGAATAGAATGATGGGCGTCCACTGCGTCTTTTGGTTAGGTCATAGATCGTTGGATGATGGGGTTGACCTTTGCGTGTGAGTGCTTCCCTGGCAGAATTGCCTCCCACCCTTTTGATGAAAATGATGGCTGTTGGATTAGCATGGAGTCGGAGCCCCAGGTTCGCAATGCCAAGTTCACTCGCCACCGCTTGGGCAAGAAGGTCTCCAGGAAGATGAAAGACCAATTGTTGAAGTACCTTCGTAATGAATTTGGTACGTTGCTCCTAAAATACAATTTCTCACTCACCAATGTCCTGTCAATCGACAGTTCGGATAATGATGTGCCTCCTTCTGTTGGAGGTAAAGGGAACAAGGTTCGCCTGGAACGCGATGAGAATGGGTCCCTGATCCTCCCTTCATCAATGAATCTCAGCTTGACCAGCTGCAAGTCGATTATTAGGGAGGTCTTGTGGGATGCTTACCGTACATCTTTCTAGTTTCTTTCATCCAGTGGAGGGATCTGTAATTAATTGAACTCAGAAACTTTCACTGGTAATGACAGGGCCTCTGTGCCTTGGGTTATTCTCTCATCTTCACATTTGGAGTATATTGATTCCACCTGCCTGCCTCCCGACCTCAAGAGTTTTCCTGACCTATTAAAACTTCAGGCCAATGAAGTGAAGGAGATCTAGGCCTTGTGGACCACCAGGCAACAAGAGAAGCTGCCCATGGTGGTATTCTTGAAATGCAGGAAGAGCAACCAGCGAGAGGCTCCTGAAGAACCTGCCGCAGACAGACCTAGGAAGGGAAAGGGAAAGAAGAGGTATGTAGAAGTGTCTGATGAGGATGACTGAGAGACTGAGGGCCAAGGCCCTTCTGAGATTGTCAGGGATACAAATACTTTGCCAAATGATGATGAAGCCTCTGAGGATGAGGGACGGTCAGAGACTATTGACGATCCCAAGGCCTTGCTGAAGGCAGACAGCTGCAGTCCAGCAGGCAATACTGGAACTATTGCCTTGCAGCTTGAGTTTTTGACCTCCCTTTCCAAAGCTCAGGTATATCAAGCTTTTGCCACATCTGTGGCATCCTTGAAGGCCTTCCCAGTGAGTCATATTCAGCATTTGAAGCTGGTTGTTGACATTTGACATATCTAGCATTTGGAGGGTGTGTTTTTCCTTCAAGGGGATTGGTGCTCTTGGGCCTCTAGAAGTATTTGCCTCCCTGCAGAGCTGTACTCTGAGCCTGGTCTCCAGGCCACAGTGGATAAAATAGCTGCTTTGCTGCCAGCTTCAAGTTCTCGCGACAGGATGATTCTTCTGTGCCTCGCCCTCGGCCTTCTTCTGCGTGACATCGCTCGGGTGATTGAGCAGAAACCCGACTCTGAGTTCCCTTCCTTGGCTCCTCACTTTATCAACTCTCCTTTCACACACCAACACTTGGATAAAGTGCTCGACGTTGTAGGCATAGCAAACACAAGGCTGGCCAACATATTAGCAAAGGGGAGAATAAGGTAAGTCTTTATTAAATATCAAATACTATCACTGATTGCCAATGGAGCCCAATATTTCCTCTCAAGCCCCTCCCACTGGCCTTGCTTCAGGTCATTCCCTCATTCCACCAGATCAACTTGAATCATCTACCCCCAACATTACTCCTGCACCATCCAACGCCTCAAAGTCCTTTCCGGCACAATCACCACAGGAGTCCCTTCCACCGGTGGAAACCTTGCAAAATGTTCTTGTCGAAGATACACTACCAGAGGATGGCGACGAAGCTGCAGGCCAGCAGTGAATTGAGATGAAGGAAAAGGGACAAGGGACAGCTGCCCAGAAGCGGCGTTGATGGGTATCCAAGGAGGAGATCAAATCCTTCCCTAAGAAGCTCAAGGAATCAGTGGATGAGCCTGTCGCTGCTGAACAGGGTGGTGAAGAAGCAGCTTCGTCCTCACAGAAACATCTGGGTCCTTAAAGGGTAAGAGGCGCAGGGTTGCAACCACAAGGTCAAAAGGACTTTGATTTCTCTTTGCTTTATCTTGAGTAATGTTCTGTTGTAGAATTGAGTAACTAGTTGCCAATGTAATCCGCTGAATTGCTGTTGCTATCATTGATGGGTTAGGAAAGATCCAGCAACTACCTTCAAGTTGAACTGCAGCACGCCGTGTGCATACCAGCCAGCAGATAAATTGAGCAGAGGGAATCCTGGCTCGACCAATATGTATATCCTGCGCATAGCCCTATGACACATACATTGAGCAAGCGTGTATTGGCCAGCTGATATATTGAACAGATCAATGGCTCGGCCGATACGTCTATCATGTGCATAACACTGCATAGTGTGTATCGGCCGGCCGATCGATTGAGCAACTTCATGGCCCGGCCGATACATACGTGTTGCAAATATCTCTGTGATGTGCATATCGGCCGGCAGGTAAATTGAGTGGAGGAATAGCTCAGCCGATATGTACATATTGTGCATACTACCCCTGCGACGTGCATATCGGCTGGCCAATATATTGAATAGATCGATGGCCCGGCTGCTATGTACATGTTGCAGATATTTCTGCAGAGTGCATATCGGCCAGCAGATCAATTGAGCAACTCGATGCCCCGGCCGATATGTACATGTTGCAGATATCTCTGCGGAGTGCATATCGGCAGGTGGATCAATTGAGCAACTCGATGGCCCGGCCGATACGTACATGTTGCCCATACTGTAGCCGTCTGTATGGATGCAACAGTCATGCGTCATGCAGGGGTTGTTGCATTGCAAATTTTACCCCTGTCACATGTCACAGGGGGGATGTTGCTAACTGGACTATCAACTCGTAGGGTAGAAATTTGTACTACCTAATCATCACTAACACAAGCCCAAACATTCTCGAATTCGCCCGAAGCTATGAGACCATCATCAGTGCCTCTTTCTGCTGCCCCAACACAATCTGAAATAATGTCAACACTGGCATAAGCTGGAATAACCGTATCCAAGTCCTTCAAGTTGAAGGCATCACGAATGACAGCACTGGAAGGGACATTGGCGTCATCATCACCTGCTTTAGAGTTGAACTGATCTTCAGGTAAAGTGTCTTCAAGTCCATGAACAATACCCATATGGTCCACGATCTCTTGGTAGAGAGCACAATGTGTGTATGCAAATACTGAGTGAGTGCTGATTGAGAAGTTTCTCGTCAAACAGGTTGCAGATAGTAAAGAACTTCTACAGTTCTTTGTGTGCAGCCAAGGGGATGTGTACTCCTTACTAGTAAGAGTACTCCAAGAGGAAGAAAGGGAAGTGGATCTCTAGTAGAAAACTTACTAGGGAAGTTGAGTAGCTTGAATGAGAAGTAACAGAAAGTATTGATTTGAGAGTGTGATGAGAGTAAAGAAGAACAGAGTGTAAAAGTGTTAGATTGAATAGACCTGAAGGGTCCATCTTATATACTACATGACTGTTTGTACATGTTATGGTATATAGAATGTGATGGGACATTATGTAAGAGTTCTAGCCAATAGCATATAAGACTCTATACATGATGTGTAATCACTGAGTCATATGTGAGTCATTATGACTGTATATGAGTCATGATCAGTAAGCTGATCAGTAAGCAAAGTAATAAGACATGAGTCATCATAGAAAATGAAAGAATAGTCTAGAAGTAATTTCTAGACTGATGACTAAACAATCACATGACTAAATGAATATGATTGTTTCAACACTCCTCCTCATTGAGATGATGATCACAATGATTTAGATCTTGGGTGGATAGTTGGTAAGACCAATACGTAAACAATCAAGTCAAAACTTGTCAAAGGTGACATTCTTTGTAAAAATGTCTGCTCGTTGGTCTTGTGTAGGAACATAGAACAATTCAAGTTGTTTATATTCTTGAACCGCTTTGTGAATATAGTGATATTTAATCGCTATATGCTTTGAACGTCCTTCTTGAGCAGGGTTTTCAGCTAAGAACATAGCTCCTTGATTATCACAGTTGAGCGGTAATGGATGTTTGATCTCATGACCAATCTCTTTGAAAAGATTGCGAATCCAGACTAGTTGTCGTGCAGATTCTGTCATGGCAATGTATTCCGCTTTTGTAGAAGATAAGACAACAACTTTCTGACATCTTGAACACCAGGAAACAATAGCGTCTGCGAGGAAAATACAATAGCCAGTTGTAGATCGTCTTGTTTCAAGGTCACCAGCCCAATCAGTATCACAATAGGTAGTGAAACTCGCATCTCTTGCTAATCCATTGTATGTGATACACATGTCTTTGTTATAGGCAAGGTATCGAACAATATAGAGTGCTCGATTGAGGTGATTCAGGTTCACTAGAGATCGAGGTGCGTGACCCAATTAGCGCAAAGAGGACTAGAATTGAGAAAGAACTAAGTACATGGATCGATAAATGGAGTTAACGGTACCTAGAATCGAGAAGCACAAGATTGAGAAGAAAGGAGAAAGCGAAGTGGCAGAACATGATATAATACATGATGACAAAGATGGACTGCATGGACCACAAGAATTAAGAAGTCTCGACATTACTCCCCCCTAAAGATCGTGTCTCGCGATCGTTGGGTTGCTCCTTGACAGCATCAAACCAAGTTTCATCAGCAGTTTCAAGGTGATTATGGTAGTGCATGTCTCGTTCGAAAACTCCCCGATCCCAATTATATAGCCAACTTGGTATGTGAATTGGGGAGGTGAAGTTTTCGATGGGACAAAAATGTAGACGCATGGTCAGAGTAGGCCGCGGCTTGGCAGGATGGGCAAGATGGAAGTTGGTGATGGCTTCTCGGGCATGAAGAAGTTCCGAAGCCGGTTTCCATTTGCGTTCCTCATGTGGGAATCCTTTCCAATGAATGAGATACTCGAGGCGGTCTCGACGAAGACAAGAGTCGAGAATCTCTTCGATCTCCTGTTCCTCGAAGCCTTCAATCAAGTCAGGTGGGGGAGGTGGTGGTTTTTGTTGAATGGGGAAGGCCAGAGGAGTATAAGGGGACAGGACACATTCATTAAAGACAGGGTAGATGGACTTCCACGTCGGCGGTAGTTTGAGTTTGAACGCGCTCTCACCGTGTTTGCTGAGAATGGTGAATGGACCGTAGCATTTATCATCAAGCTTCTTGGTCAGGCAGTCAGAAGAGACGTGAGTGGCCTCCAGCCAGACCTGATCACTGACTTGGTAATCCCTCGATGGAGATCGTCGACGGTCATATGCCCGTTTCATATCGTCCGCCGCCTTTTGCACTGCTGCTCCTGCTTCTTCACGGACTTTATTCATCCGGCTAGCAAACTCGTGTGCTGCTTCTACTTGTCCCTCCAATCCCAGAGTGTTTCCCTTCCACGGATGTTGTCCATAGTTAAGGAAAAAGGGAGTATGACTGGTGGCGGAATGAACGTGATCATTGTATGAGAATTCAGCGAGGGGAAGCCAGTCGGACCAGTCCATTTGGTGATAGTTTGTGAAGACATGAAGGTACCACTCAATCTCTTGGTTAAGATGCTCGGTTTGGCCATCCGTCTGCAGGTGATAAGCAGTGCTGGCATTGCTGGTAATGCCAAGCTGCTGATAGAGCCTCTCCTTCATGAAGTTGGACATGAAGTTGGATCCACGGTTGCTAATGATTTTCTGTGGCAGGCTGTGGAGTCGAAAGACTTGATCCCAAAGGATATGAGAAACTCCAGAAGAGGTGAGCTCTATTTGCGGCAATGGGATGACTGTAAGCATCTTCGAGAGACCGGCGACCGATGTTGGCCCCTATTAGGTAGTATAGTCCTCTATTTACCCTAATTTTCGCTTACTTTTACGATTTTATTTGACCGAGCTATGATATATTTTCAAAAAGTCTCCTCCAAAATAGTATGCACCCGATATTGGGCATATCGTTACCGCACGTGGGCCGATTTACGTAATTCCTGAAGGATATGGAAGCCAGGGGTCTCGGCTACACTCGGTACAGCCATCGCTAAGCTTACTTCCCACGCGATCGGGTACCTCGAAATGTGTTTTGTAAGTCCATCAACTCGAGAATGACATGTACTTTTAAAATGCTAATATCTCGATGGTCTCTGAACTGATTTACATAGCAAAATTATGTGCAGGAAGCCAGGAGTCGATAGTATTTTTCAATAGGTCGGTCTTCCAGTCTTTTCGAAAGACCGGACCGGACTGGACCGAAAAAGACCAGTCCTGCAGTCTTTTTTGGTCTCAGTCCAGTTTTTTCCATATCAGGAAGTTCCCAGGACCAGTCTCGGTCCGGTCTTTTCCAAATTAGGCAAAAGACCGGACTGGACCAGACTTTTAAACACTAGTTCCGAGTGATGAGTTCGTGGATTTTATACTGGCCTGGGTGTCCCGCTAATGACGAGTCGTGGTGCTCCCGAATTATCTCCGCCCGCAGCTTCTTGTCAATCGGCACGTAAACTCGGTCGTTCCAGGTGATGATGCCGTCATGCTCCCATCCTTCAGCCTTGGAATCTAAACTCTGTTGCACGGTAGGGTCTCTGTTTGAGGTTCAAAGACGAAACCAATCCAAAAAGGTTAGATTGTTGATGGACGCCTCGACTCGACCAAAAAACTCTGCTTTGAGGACAACAACGTCATCATTATCACTCTTCCCCCGGTCATGGTCGGGCCGTTGGGACAGAAGGTCGGCCTTAACGTGAACACGACCAGGACGATGATGGAGGGTAAAGGAGTAATTAGCGAGTTCAGAGACCCAGCGAGCCTGGCAACGATTAAGCTTTTGGAGTTGGTGGAAGTAAACAAGATTTTGATGGTCGGTCCAAATCTCGAAATGAACGGAGGATCCCATGAGGTGATGACACCATTCTGAAAGAGCGGTCATGATGGCAAGTAACTCACGGTCACAAATTTCGTAATTACGCTCCGTTTCAGTAAGAGATTTGGAGAGAAAATCTATAGGTCACCAGGTACCATGTTGGCATTGAGAAAGGACAGCACCGATAGCGTAGCCTGAACTATCAGCCTCAACGCGATAAGGATTGGAGTCTGTGGGGATAGCAAGGACAGGAGCCGAGGTGACTGCTGTTTTCAATGCCTCGAATGCATGATCGTGTTCTTCATTCCAAATCCATGGTGCGTTGCCCATCAGGCAATTAAGCAGTTTGGCGATATTGCTAAAACCATGAATAAACCAACGGTAAAATTTGACAAACCCGAGGAATGATTGTAGGTCTCGTCAAGTGGTTGGGATCGGCCAGTCAGCGATTCCACGAACCTTGACAGGATCCATACATACCTCGCCTTCTGAGATGACAGTGAGGCCGAGGTATTCAATTTTGGTGCGTTTGAATTTGCGCTTCTCGGGTTTGAGGTACAACCAGTGCTGTTGTAAGACATCAAGAACACGGGATGTGACGCGGCGATGCTCCTCGAGGGTTTTGGTGAAAATGAGAATGTTGTCAAGATAGACGAGGACCTTGCCCTCAAGGATGAGATCATGAAAAATATTGTTCATCATGTTCTGGAAAGTGGAGGGGGAATTCGTCATACCAAAGAACATGACCGTCAGCTCGAACAGACCAAGGTTCGTCCTAAAAGCTGCCTTCCACTCGTCTCCTTCATGAATTTGTACGTTGTTGTAGCCCCAGCGAACATCGAGTTTTGTGAAGTACCGGGCACCTTTCAGCTTGTCCACCAGTTCTGAGACAAGGGGAATAGGATAGCGATTTCGGACAGTAATGGCGTTGAGTTTTCAGTAATCTTGTACAGGACGAAGTTTGCCATCTTTCTTCTTAACGAAGAAGAAGGCAGAAGCGAAAGGGGACTTGGAAGGACAAATACAACCCGAGCGAAGATTTTCTTCAATGAACGCACAAAGTTCTTGCTGTTCATTGGGACAAAGATTGTAGATCTTGCAGTCAACGATGTGATCGCCCAGTGTCAGCTTGATGGCGTGGTTCCAGGGGCGACCTTCAGGAGGCGAGGTCGGCCGCAAGTTTGTCCGACATCCATCGGCTGACCTGTTCCACCGTAGGTCATGCCAGTGGCATCTCGGCAATCAATGGCAGCAGTCGTGGGATTGTTTGCAGGAGTTTCATGAGGAGGGGCATGCAGAGGAAGAGGTGCAAGGCGGGGCATAGGAGGTGCTGCCGAACGAGAACGAGCAGTGGAGCGAGGTGGAACCCTTCCACCGTAGCGATTTTCAATGGCTTTCCCGACGTCTTTCAAGGCCCTAATGAAGGTGTTGTAATCGCGAGTCCTCGTCATGTTTTGGCTGTCCTCGGTAGTGTATACTATAGTGGGATTCATGTTGGTCTTTAAGAGGTCAATAAGATGGTCGGCTTTGGGGGTGTTCACCTTGACCTCTTTGTACTGTGCTTCCATAGCGATCTGCAAGAAGGTGACTAGATACTGCTCGGTAGGAGTGAAGTCCTGAGTGAAGAGGCAGAGATGAGCCTGTGCTTTAGCCGGCTCATTCAGGGGACCGTACATGTCTTTCAATTCTGCAATGAAACCGTGACTGTCCCAGTTCCAAGCATGCTGTGATTGACTGAGGAACCATTTGCAGTACACTCTAGACCAAGTCCGGGCAGTTCCAGCATTCATATACCCACAGGTTGCAAGAACCTTCTGTTTCTCTGTGGCTTGATCATAGTATGCCCAGTACGCGAGGATGTGGATGAACCAATCAGAGAACTGCTCCTTATCTCCATCGAATGTCCAAGGCTTGTTTGCTTTTGGAATGGCTGCCATGGTAAGGATGCTTGTAGCGGTTGTGTGAGTGGAAATCTTGCGCTAATGTCAGGTTCACTAGAGATCGAGGCGTGTCACCCAATCAGCGCAAAGAGGACTAGAATCGAGAAAGAACTAAGTACATGGATCGATAAATGGGGTTAACAGTACCTAGAATCTAGAAGCGCAAGATTGAGAAGAAAGGAGAAAGCGAAGTAGCAGAACATGATATAATGTATACATGATGACAAAGATGGACTGCACAGACCACAAGAATTAAGAAGTCTTGACATCCTCAGAAGGATTTGTGGAAAATTGTGACATCTTGATAACGGCATAAGCCAAGTCTGGGCGTGTTCCAAGCATGATATAAAGAAGAGATCCGAACACCGATTGATATCGAGATCTTCGTTTATAATCTTCTTTCTGATCATTAGGACTCAGATTATATCTGGAACTTGGAAGGAAGTGAAGTGCGAGCATGTTTTACAGTTCTCTAGCTGGAATCATTCAATGACTTTCTCAGCATAGGTACATGGTCAAGTCTCAGAGTTCGTTTCTTTCGATCTCTGGTAATTCGCATGCCAAGATACTCTGTGGCATCGCCAAGTATCCGTGATTCCCAGCGATCTGTAAAAGTCTTCATGTGTTTCTCGATGAGTTTGAGGTTGGAACCCATGAAAAGAGCATTGTCAACATAAACTATGAAGATGATCTTGTCTTTGCCTATATATTTGATGTAGACTCCGGGATCGGAAGTCGTACATTTAAATCCCATTTCTTGAAGGGATTTGTGAAGTGCTTTATTCCATTTGATGGCGGCTTGTTTAAGTCCATAAATGGATTTCCTTAAGTGACAAACTTTGTTTTCTTTGCCTTTTTCGATGAAACCTTCTGGTTGAACCATATATAGCTCCTCGTTGTCATCAAGTTCTCCAAAGAGAAAAGCTGTCTTGACATCTAAGGCTTCAAGTTTGATCTCCCAATCTTCAAGGGCTGCTAAGGCTAGGAGAAGCCTGATGGTTTCGAACCGTGCAATAGGGAAAAAGGTTTCTTCGAAATCCCCGTAAATTTGTGTAAAGCCTTTTGCAACAAATCAGGCTTTCTTGCGACCGTCGCTCTTTGTTACATATACCCATCTTCTCGTGATAGGTTTGCAACCTTTAGGTAAATCTGCAAGTATCCAAATGTTTCGGTCATATAGAGATTTCATCTCTTCTTCCATAGCTAGTTGCCATTCCTTTTGGTCAGCTGGTGTCAATTTCTTGACGTCTCGGTAATGAACCGGAGTTTTACCAGTTGAAATGGTAGAGGCAATAAAGTGTTGGCGGATCCATCTAGCACTGAAGTGTTGTGCTAATGGTTCATCATAGAGATCATTCATGTCATCGTCTACAAAAAGTGTAGGGATGGGTTCTTCTGGAATTGAAGGTCACTCTCAATCTCTAATGGAGTTCGATCTCCATAGGTATTATCAAGTAGGAAATGGCAAATAGGAACTCGAGTAGATATTCTAGAATGAGTCTGTGGTTCTTCTTGAATGACTGTCGTCGGGTGATGACAATGTGGTCGAGTTCTGAATTCAGGTATAGTCTCATCTGGAAATCTCCTGGGAGAGAACCAAGGTGGATGAGGATAAGAAGGATTAGCTTCATAAAAGCATTCCAAATTACGATCTTCTCGTTCATTAGGTGGTGTATCTCTGGTTTCTCTAGGAAGATCAGGTAATTCCTCTCCAGTTTCATAATCATATCCATCGAGTTGTCGATGTTTGTGATGATGAACATGATCTGGAGAAGATGTTTCAGATGTCTCTTCAGTACTGAAATCCATTGGAAGGAAGTTCAAGTAGAGAAGGAAGAAATGAAGAAGAAATCAGTATTTCTTTTGGTGGTGCTTGAGATAGATCCCAATAATTTTTGGAAGATGTTGATGATTGTGGTGATGAGTGTCTCGAATAATCGATTGATCTATTCGGTAAAGGTTGTTATGGTAATGGAAGATAAATATGGGGTGCAAGTTGAGGTGGTGGAGCGATAGAGATTATCTGATCAGGATATCTTCTAGTTCCAGGATCCTCGTTACCAGGTGTTAAGGCTTCTTCTTCTATGTTTGAAGAGAAATGAGGAATAGAGGAAAGTTCATTCATTGAGGTTACTTTCTTTGAACAATAAGGGAAGTTTCCTTTATCAAATGTAGCTGTCGAGGAGACAAAGACTTGTCGACGTGTTGGACAGTAAAAGCGGTATGCTTTAGATCCTTGTTCATATCCTATGAAAATCATTTCTTCAGCTTTGGGTGAAAGCTTGTTCTGTCGTATGTCTTTAGGAATAAAGACATTGTTACGATTGTCTCCACGGTTCACTATGTATTTCTTTTCCCTTTCTTTCTCTTTCGCTTATCGCCTCTATTTTGTGTTCACAATGTATCATAGACCTCAGGTGATTTTGCTCACTTCACATCACTAATGGTCCGCTTCTCTCCGATCCTATTCCTACTCTTTCCTACTATCTGTTGTCCGATATCTCCCTATCTCCGTACTGACTCATGATGATTTCACTCATCAATCTTCACTTACTGTACGCATAGCATTCCGCAGCTTCTGACTCATTCCTCGCTGCGGATGACTCCTCCATTCCATGCGGTTCTACCACCTTCCATCTCGTAGTACTTAAAGACTCGTCTCCTCATTTGTATTCCCTTAAGCTAGAGATACTTGAAATCCCACTGAGTATCCTCTGTAAAACTCTTGAGTGCCTTCGTCCCTCGTCCCCTCAATCCTCTGCCCCTCTCGGGTGTGACCCTTAGTCTTAGACTTCGAGTGACGTGACTCTTCGTGAGTTCCTCCTCGAAAGAACCCTTAGTCTTTCGGCTTTGCCAAGCGTTACGCTTGCTCGGCCTATCCTTCGTCTTAGCCCTCGCCTTCAAGTCTACAACTGACCCTACCTGGGCCAGCTGTAACAAAAGCTCTAGCTTGCCTTCTATGGTCACCATCGTTGTGATCCGTCACCACCATTCCTTCGAGAAACTCCTACCAGAGACCGGAGCGGAACTCTCCCTCCATCCCTAGAAACCCTTTAGCCCACTCGTCCCACCAGCACTCTTTGTCTACCTCCTCTTGGAGAGAAGAACCCTCAACCTCAGAAAACTTCCCAGAATCTCCAGACTTCCTTCCTCAACGTTCCAGCGACGAGGACGAGACCGATACAGAACTTCCTCTTCTATCTTACGAAGAACAGGAAGAGGACCTCATCCTCGACACTGAACTCACTCACCAACTCTCTTCGAAGCCTAGTCCTTCCTCGAGTACCCACTCCCCCTTCCCCTCGAACCCCTAGAGGAAATATCTTCACCCATCCAACCCCGAACCCTGTTTCTCGATTAAATTCCCTAATCATGTCCAAACCGGTCGAATTCCGAATGTCCCCTCCCGACGCCTACAATGGTAATCATCGCAAAGCCCTACCATGGTAATCATCGCAAAGCCCTACCATGGTTACGCTCAGTACAGAGATACCTCGTTATCAATAAGGAGATCTATAAGCTTGATGAACAGAAGATCTGTTATGCCCTTTTCTACATGAAAGAAGGGACCGCCGCCACCTGGGCAGACACCTTTACTGCGAAACACCTCGACGATGGAGAAACCACTCTCAGAACTTGGGGAGAATTTGTCAAAGAGTTCAAGACGACCTTCGAACATTCCAATTCTGCAGCCAACGCTCTCGCTTGGCTTACTACCCAGAGGATGATCGAAAAATCCCCTGGCAAATACTCAATGTCCCTCGCCTCGTACATCGCCCAATTCCAGAGCAATGTCGCCATCTCCAAGGTGACCGAGGAATCCACCCTCTGCCACTACTTCTCCTTGGATATTCCCCCTTCCTTATCTGGAAAGATCTACCTCATGGAACAAGTCCCCACTACCATCGCCAAATGGTATTCTCACGCCCAAAGGATCGACGATCAGCAGCGTCGTGCTTTCCTCACCTCCCAGCAACACAAAGGGCGATCCTTCGCCAATCCCTTCACCTCTACTTCGACCACCAATAACGCTAAGGAACGCGACCCTAATGCCATGGATGTGGACGCAATCAACGTTCGCATTCCAAAGCTTACTCCCTCGGAAAAGGAACAATGCTTCAAAGAAGGACTTTGTCTTCGCTGCAGGAAATCCGGTCATAACGCCACCTCCTACTCTATATTCTCGACCAATACCCCTTCCTTCAAGAAGACGACTAGGAAAGTCGCTAAAGCCGAAGAAAGCTTGCCAGACTTGGAAGACGTTGAGGATGATGAAGAAGACGATGATGATGAAGCAAAAGTCATAGGAAGAGTTAAACTCAATCTGGATTTTTGAAAAGGAGACCTCGTTCGACGCAAGGCTCTCCTACCGTTACGTGTGCACCTGTACTAGTATCTTCCTCCTCTAAAGCAATGAAGATCCCCATTTCTCTAATAACACCCTCGCACTCCTTAAAAGTCGTCGAAACCTCTGCTCTCATCGACAGTGGTGCAGAAATCTCCTGCATCGACTGGGCTTTCGTCCAAAGGAACAACCTCCCTCGAGACCGCCTCTCTACTCCCATCCGAGTCAGAAACATCGACCAATCTACTAACCGGAAAGGCGACATCCTTTTCTCCACCACCCTCTTCCTAGACATCGGGAAAGTCACCCAGAAAGTAATCTTTCACATCATGGATTGCGGAAACGAAAATGTGATCCTAGGACTCCCCTGGCTCCAAGGAGTGAACCCCCTCATCGATTGGGAACGACAAACCCTTACCATCCCACAATCAGTAGACCAATCCGTGGATCTATATCACCTACATATCGCTGATCTCAAACGATACGATTCTCATTTCCACCAACCTGATCAGTCCCCTTCGAAAACCAAAACCCCTCGACACACCGAAGTATACCCCATCCGAGATAAAAGACTGTATAGATTCCTTGGCTTCGAAACCGAGTCGCAATTCCTCGAACGAGCTATAGTCAACAGAGTTCTCTGTCGAGTAATGCATTGTGGTTTGCGTTTTATTCCCAAAGGATCCCCTCTAGTCGCCCGCTTCACCACTGCCACCAACCTTGCAGTCGAAGCGGAGAAATCTAAATCAAAAACCACCCTTCCACCAGAATACGCCGCCTACTCTTCGGTTTTCTCTGAAGAAGCCTCGTCTCGCCTTCCTCCCCTATGACCATGTCATACAACTCGACGATACCTTCATACCAAAGATCGGGAAGGTCTACCCTCTCTCACCGGACGAACAAAAGGCCACGGAAGCCTTCCTCGATGAAAACCTCTGTAGCAGGAAAATTAGACCTTCCAAATCCCCTCAGGCATTCTCCTTCTTCTTCGTAAAGAAAAAGGATGGCAAACTATGCCCTTGTCAGGATTATCGCTACCTCAATTCCCACACTACTCGCGATGCATACCCCCTTCCCCTCGTCTCAGACCTCATCGACAAACTCAAAGGGGCTAAAGTCTTCACCAAATTTGACGTCCGCTGGGGCTATAACAATGTTCGCATCAAGGAAGGTGACCAATGGAAAGGCGCCTTCATCACTCATAAGGGCCTCTTTGAACCCACTGTCATGTTCTTTGGGATGAACAACTCCCCCTCTACCTTTCAGCGATTCATGAACGACTCTTTCCACGATATGATCGCCGAAGGATGGCTCGTTATCTACATGGATGATCTCCTGATCTTCTCCCCTGACAACACTTCTCACTCGGAACACACCAAACGAGTCCTCCAATGGATGGAAGAACTCGACTTACACCTTTGCCTAGAAAAATGCAACTTTGCTACCGCAGAAGTCGAATACCTTGGTATGATCGTCACACCAGGTACCCTAGCTATGGATCCGGTCAAACTCGATGGAATTGCCTCTTGGCCAACCCCTACCACTGTCAAAACCGTCCGATCATTTCTTGGCTTTGCCAATTTCTATCGACGATTCATAGATCACTATTCTGACATCGCACGCCCCCTCATCGACCTCACAAAAAAGGAGAAACCTTGGGACTGGTCTACCGCCTGCCAGTCGTCTTTTGATCGACTCAAACAATCCTCCCTGTCCAAACCTGTCCTTCGCCTCCCCGATCTCTCTGCCCCTTTTGCGATCGCTACTGATGCTTCTCGTGACGCTACTGGAGCGATCCTTCTTCAGACCGACTCCAATGGCGATTGGCACCCTTGTTCCTACCTCTCCCAATCCTTTATTCCCACAGAACGTAATTATGATATCTATGACCGCGAACTACTTGCAGTTATCCGCGCACTCAAAGCATGGCGCCAATATCTTCGCGGCTCCCCCTTTCCTGTCCAAGTCTTCACAGACCACAAGAACCTTACCTTCTTCCATAGTCCCCAACATCTGAACCACCGCCAGGCCCATTGGCTTCTCGACCTTGCCGACTTTGACCTTAAAATCACCCACGTCCCCGGGACTCATCTTGCAGGTCCCGACGCCCTCTCTCGCCGACCTGATAAGGTCTCCCTTGACGCCGATAATGAAGATGTCACCCTTCTCCCTCCCTCACTTTTTGTGTGTCTCATCGACTCCACTCTTCGTGACGTCATATCCTCTGCCTCCGGCGATGACACTCTCGTCCATAACGCCCTTCAAGCTCTCGAAGGCACCATCCCTCCCGCCTTTCATTCCCGCCTCTCTGATTGGCAAATCAATGGCGGTGTCCTCACCTACCAGAACCGTGTCTACATCCCAGATTCCGACACTCTCCGTCGCGACATTGTTGCTCGCTCTCATGACCATCCCTCAGCCGGCCACCCAGGCTATCTTAAAACTCGCTAACTCGTCGCCACGGAATATTGGTGGCCTGGTCTCGCTCAATTCGTTTGTAAATACGTCAAAGGCTGCTCCCTATGCCAACAATGCAAAACGAACACACATCCCACCGTTCCCCCCCTCACCCCGATTAAATGGACCTCCTCCTGCCCCTTCCAACAAATCTCCTGCAATCTTATTACTGATCTCCCCTCCTCCTCCGGCTTTGATTCCTTACTGGTTGTGGTCGACCACGGGCTTACGAAGGGGGTGATTCTCTGTCCTACCAAGAAAACTGTCACTGCTAAAGGGATAGCTACTCTTTTCTTTCACAAAGTATACAGACGCTTCGGACTTTACGACAAAATCATCTCCGATCATGGTCCACAATTCGCCTCTTCCTTTGCCAGAGAACTCGGAAAAGTCCTCGGATACAACCTCTCCCTTTCTACCGCTTATCACCCTCAAACAGACGGAGAAACAGAACATGTCAACCAAGAAGTCGAGACCTATCTCCGGATCCTTTGTGGAAATAACCCCACCACATGGGCTGATCTGATCACTCAAGCGGAGTTCGCCCACAATCATCGCCCCCATTCTGTAACAGGAAAATCCCCCTTCTTTCTCATGATGGGTTTCGAACCCTGTCCACTTCCTACCGTTGTCGCCGACTCCAATCTCCCAGCCATCGAATCCTGACTCAAAGCCCTCTCTGCAGCTCGAGACAAAGCCCTTGCAGCACATGAGCTTGCTCGACAAGTTATGTCCGCCAGAAACGGCAGACTCGGAGGGTTTACCCCATTCTCGAAAGGAGACAAAGTCTGGCTCGAAGCCAAGAACCTCAAACGAAACCTCACCTCTCGGAAATTTGCCCCGAAACGAGAAGGACCTTTTACCATCACCCAGGTCCTATCTCCCATCACCTATCAGCTACGCCTCCCTAAAACATGGAGCATTCACAACGTGTTCCACGCCTCTCTCTTATTGCCCTGTCGCGAAAACCCCGTACACGGCCCGAACTTCCCTGCTCCACCACCTGACCTTATCGAAGGCGAAGAGGAGTTCGAAATACTGTGCATCATACGTCACAGGGGTCCCCCCAAAAGCCGTATGTACCTGATCCGATGAAAAGGATACACGGCAGAAGAAGATACCTGGATACCAGAACGAGAATTAAAACATGCAAAAACAATCCTTTTAGCATATAAGAAACTCCATCCCATCACTTTTCCTTCCTAACCCTCATCATCTTAGAAACCCAATACTGTCTTTCCATAACAAAAATGTCTAGCTATGTCCCTTCCGACTCGATTTTTTCCGTTTCCTCTCTTTCACCTCCTCCTCCATCACGTAGTTCTTCCTCTCCTACCAGTCCTCTGGCTCGAGGTCGTCTCCCTAGCCCTCTTGGTGGAACGCCTCTGGGTCCTAGTGACCTCGAATCTCCTCCTCAGCCCTCCCTCATTTCCCAGAACCTGAATAACGAACCTGTCGTTCCATGGCGTATTGATTCCCCTCCTCTCCCAGCTCGCTCTAATGTATACCACATAAACACTGTCGACGTCCCTCTCTATGCTAGCAAGATAAGAACCGACGATGCCTCCCCAGAGGATCTACGCAGACTTCGCATTTACTTGCAGGATTCCCGTTATACCCGCGACATCTATGCGTACGCAGATGTCGAGTCCCCGCTCCACTCCTTATACAACGCATTTACCCATACCTCACGACTCGGACTTATCGCCTCCAACCTAAAGGACTCGGCCGACAGTCAAGCCACGTTCCTCAGGCTCTCCATCCAGATCACTAATATGCAAAGAGCTGCCGAAGAACACCTCCTCTCGGCCATGCACCAACTCGGGATGACTGAGTTTGTCACTGATATCGATCGCTTTCTGGGTGAAATGATGATCTACTCCACTCCTCTCACTATCCCGCAAACGCCCTCCTCTCCCCCAGGCCTCCCTCGTCCCCCTCTCCATGTATGCATTCCCGCTGAAGTAGAAGCAGTCAGCCCTCGCGCCACCCTCCCCTTCCCTGCAGACGTTATTCCTGCACTCGTCCCAACTCCTTCCCCGTCTCCTCCTTTCAGACCCGAGGAGATCCAAGCAGAGATTGACAAGATCGAGGCCGTCTTCGACTCGGTCTCAGTACCTGGTAGCGAAGAGGAACTCATCGAGCATATGGATCCTGCTTACCACTCCAAGTCCCCACCTCGCTCACTCGCGTCAACCCCATCCGCATCTTCCCTCCCTTTAACCCGAGCAGAGGACGCAGCCATGAACTCGGCAGAAGCCCACCTTGCGAAAGAACTCGACCTCCCAGTTGATCGTTCTCACAGATTATACCCAAAGGCATGCTTCACCTGTAGACCTCTCAGCCACATTCGTATCGACTGTCCGCATTATACCCGCCCTATCTGCCTCAAGGCCGGTCCTGGACATCCTCAAGGAGCTTGTCCTCTTAGACGTCGTGCTCCACAACCTTCCCCTTCCGCTTCCTCTTCATCCTCTGCTTCCTCTTGCTCCTCTCGTTCTTCTTACCGCTCCGCTCGCTCTGGCCGAGGTTTAGCCAGACCCTTTCGAGGATCTCAAGGATCTACCTCCTCTCGTCGTCCTCGCCCTTGTCCTGTATACCCTCCCATCAACGATCATCCTCCCTCACCGGGATACGACTATGACTGTGAAGACACCTGGGACGACGCGGCTTACGCCAATGTTACAGGAGAGCATCCCTGTCCGGGATATGACTATTAATACTTGGGTTGGTGACTCCAAGGCTACAACGGGGGTAATGTTATGATTGTCTCCACGGTTCACTATGTATCTCTTTTCCCTTTCTTTCTCTTTCGCTTATTGCCTCTATTTCGTATTCACAATGTATCATAGACCTCAGGTGATTTCGCTCACTTCACATCACTAATGGTCTGCTTCTCTCCGATCCTATTCCTACTCTTTCCTATCTGTTGTCCGATATCTCCCTATCTCCGTCCTGACTCATGATGATTTCACTCATCAATCTTCGCTTACTGTACGCATAGCATTCCGCAGCTTCTGACTCATTCCTCGCTGTGGATGACTCCTCCATTCCATGTGGTTCTACCGCCTTCCATCTCATAGTACTTAAAGACTCGTCTCCTCATTTGTATTCCCTTAAGCTAGAGCTACTTGAAATCCCACTGAGTATCCTCTGTAAAACTCTTGAGTGCCTTCGTCCCTCGTCCCCTCAATCCTCTGCCCCTCTCGGGTGTGACCCTTAGTCTTAGACTTCGAGTGACGTGACTCTTCGTGAGTTCCTCCTCGAAAGAACCCTTAGTCTTTCGGCTTTGCCAAGCGTTACGCTTGCTCGGCCTATCCTTCGTCTTAGTCCTCGCCTTCAAGTCTACAACCGACCCTACCCGGGCCAGCTGTAACAGACATAGGCTTTACAACTGAATACTCGGAAGTAAGATATATCAGGTTTCTTTCCTAGGAAAATCTCAGCTGCAGTTTTCCAACTATGACGATGCATAGGTTGTCTATTATAGATGTGTAATGCAGTTTTGCATGCGTCTTGCCAGAATGAATTGGGAAGACATGCATTGAAATGTATAGCTTGAGCCTTTTCCATGATGGTTCGATTGAATCTCTCTGCTCTACCATTCTGTTGTGGTAGATGAGGAACAGAGTATTGCTCTTGTCCAAGATATTCTCCTCTTGGGTCCGAATGTACAGAGGTAACAGAGAGACCAGTCAGGGTCTCGGCATGGAGAACCAGTTCACGGAAACACAAAGCAGTGTCACTCTTGCGATGTAGAAAAGCAAGGAAAGTGAAAGCAGAACAATCATCTATCAAGGTGAGAATCCAGCGAGCACAAGTGCGAGATTCCGTAGGAAGTTCAATAAGGTCGGTATGAACCAGACCAAGAACACGAGCAGAATGTTTGTCCGAAGGACCAAGAGGTCGTTCGTGGGATTTGCCGAGTTGGCAACCATGACAAGGAGGCAAAGAAATTTGTGATTTCAAGGAAAGTTTAGGAAGTCCAGTAGTAGAAGAGGCAAGATGTCGAAGAGCATTGTCTGAACAATGTCCAAGACGATGATGCCAAAGTTCTGATGAGGAAATATCTGACAGGGTGTGGATTTCACTTGGAGTGATCGGTGTCGACCGAAACCAATGAAGGATATCACCAGGAGATGAGGCAGTGGCCTGGATCAAATGATGACCCTGTTTGTCAAAGACATTAGTCGATTTTCCTATAACAGTTTTAAAGCCTTGCAGGGCTAGTTGATTGGTAGACAGAAGTCGGCAAGATGCTTCAGCTGATAACCATACACCAGTTCAGATAATGGATTTCTTCCCAAAAGATGCTTTAAGGAGAATCATTTCTGGTCCTGTCATTTTGATGGTAGATCCATCAGCAATACGAGCGTATTTGGTATCATCTCCCAGAATCATGAAATCTGATGAGAATGGGGTAATATGATCAGAACATCCGGAATCGATTAGCCAATGATTAGATAAGAAATCTGAAGATTTCGATCTCGAAACTTTCTTAAGTGATCCTATCATGCAACAGTAAAAACTGTAGTCATCATCGTCAATGGTCATAGGAGGACAAATCATAATTGTCCCCTCAGTTGTCTATATCGGGTACAAAATCGTTCAAATGGGAAACAAAATCTCTGGAATCTAAACCATGTTTCCAGGTACTATCCGAATATCTCCAATTATCTCCGTGAAAGCTTTCACTAACCCAGGCACTTTCTCGCCGTGCAGGAATCTTATAAGATCGATAGTTCTGCTTTTGTTTCTCGTAAACGTTCTGTTCCGAGGTAGAGGTGGTAATGGTAGACGAACTGTGGCTAGTGTTGCTAGCATCCTGAATGGATGCATTAGCTAACACTTCTTCCATAACTAAAGATTGTACTTGTTGTACTTTCTCAGAGGGGCCCGGGGTATCCCATCTGGCATTTGCGTACGTCGAGTACCCGTCTTCTTCATCGGCCTGAGTAACCATGTACTCGTCCTGGTACTCGTCATAAGGAACAATGGAAAGATCCTCTGTTTGTTCTTCAGGTTGTTGTTCCTGAAGGTCGATCACCATCGATTCTTCGTCAACGGTGGCTAGATTGGCAAAGCCAACCACGTTGTTCGCGTGTCCTTTTTCTTTGCCTTTAGCTCTCTCCTGACGCTTGCTAAAGTTGTCGGATTTGTGCTTGCCACGAGTGGCAGAAAAAGAACCCTGTCCTCCTTGTTTTCCTCCACGGTTTCCACCACGTCCTGAACTCTAAAAGTTGTTGTTGAAATGATTAGGAAAATTAGAACTTCCATTGTGATAGGAATTGTTGTTTCAGGGACATTGGGGGCCAGGTCCGCATTTCAATGCTGATGTGCAGTTTGCTTGTGCATGCTGCTGTGAGGAGGAAGCGGGAGAGGAAGAGATCCTGTGAGCTAAAGTCTTGGTAGACTGAAGACCAGACTTTTGTGTATTGACCTCCTTCGAGATACGAGGAAGAAGAGTGTCAATAGTGAAGTCTGCTTCTTTTACATCTTGTATGGCATGAGATATCATACCGTCAAAGGAAGAGAGAAGGCGGGAGAGAAAAATCATTGCCTTTAAGGCGGGAGGAACAATGAGTCCAGCAGCATCAAGCTGTGTGAACTGTGAGGTGATGGTTGAAAGTCCTTCAGAGAACTTGTTTAACTCGATCCGCGTGCGAAGCAGATCGGAAAAGATCATAAATTGTCCGGGAATACCTTTCTTCCCAAAGAGGGTCTCGAGCTTAAGGCAGAAGGCTTGGAAAATGGAGGGGAAGTTTATTGCACCATCGGGAACATAGTCCCAGACGACTTGTGTCTGTAGTTCCAAAGAAACTACAGTGGAAAGGAAGCCTAAGATTTTGCCATCTATGCCAGTGGCTTTCCATTTCTCTTTGTTTTCGGCAGTCGTTTGTGCAGCCTCTAAGGTAGTACTGTTGACAATGTTCCAACCACCAAGCATTTGGAGGAGACCTCGGAGAGAGATCACCCATTGCTGATAGTTGGAGGAACCTAGAAGAACAGGGACATGGGCGATGATTTCTTTCAAAACTTGGAAGTCGGAAGGAAGTGCAGTAGCCATTGATGATGATTAAAGAAAAGATAGGGTCTGTAAGAAAGGATCAAAGAGACCAGCATCTATTGCAAAAGCTATGAAAAGGGAAGAGGAAAAATCTGAAAGCGTAATTCCTTCGTCATCTAGTGGAATAACCATGTTTTTAGGTGTGCTTGTTCCTGAACTGCTAAGAGGTGTTGAACCTTTTTCCGTGTTTTCATCTCCGCTGTCCAGATCTCCTGATCCTTGTGCAGATTCATCATCCGAATAGATATTGTCTATTGTTCCTTCATCGCTAGGTAGTGATTCCTCTTCTTCACAAGCTAACCTTTCGAAGTGATGATCCATACAGTCCATCATCCTCTTTATCCTTTTCTCCATCCAATCTCTTCATCTTTGTGTTCTTTCCATAGGAGGGTCTAGAGAATCCTCGCGGACTTCCCAGCGTAAACTCCGAAACCTTTTCTTGTTTTGGTCATGGCGAGTGTACCAAAGATAGTAGGGGATCGGGATATACATGTTTGGTTCTGGGAAATCATTGACATTTTTCTTGATGCATGTGAAATTAGCGTCGGAAAATAATGAGAATTGACTATTCTGGAAAAAGACATATCTTGGTTCTCATTATCTAAGATAGGAGCCGGAAACCAAAAATAAGAGAGATTGAAATAAGCCTTGAAACTATTTGGCATGGAGGAAGTAGAAAAAGAAAGTACTGTACAAAATAACACTACCAGGATCAGTATGGTGCTACCCTAACCTTTGCAGCCTTTCGGATGCATATAGGCCGAGATAGACCAGCAGTGGCCACCTTGGGGGCAGGGGTATAGTATTGTCGAGGAGATGACTGTACCCCAGCATCCACTTTTCGAGGTCCCCAGTGAGGGAGTACCTCAGGTCCCGGAGTGCATCTATCGAAAGGTAAGACATTATGGAGTGTGTCCATAACGTAAGAAATGTCGTCGTAAATGTCTGTACAAAAACCTTCTTTGTCCAGATGTAATTTCCTACAAGTTTCAATCTGGTGTAAGCAATCGTACATCCAGTCTCTAGTGGAGGGATCCAAGATAAATGAAGATTCTACCAAAAAGGAGGCATTCTTGGGATCCTCCATGAAACGAGCACGGTAGTGATGATCAAATTCCTTGTTCCATTCCTGTATAGTTGGGATCTCATCCTAAGCATTAAACTCTCGTTGTGGTCGTGACTCAAACTCCTGTGGTAAGAAGTTCGGGAAGATTATGCTTCTTCTAAACTCCAAAGACTGGTCACAGTCGATGGGAAAGTGGTGATTGTGGATCAGCTCATATCCTTGCCAGTGGATAAGCGAGGTCTTGACGAAATAGTCGTCATAAGATTGTGTCGAGAGAGCCCAACCGATCAAAGTGAGGAGGGAGTAGTAGTGCTCCCTTTGGAATTCTAAAGTCTCAGCGCTGTTAATAACATCCTCCGGAGCTGGCCAGGAAAGAGAGGGGAGCTCCGGTTCCGAGAAGGAAACCGGGGAAGCGAGGCACTGGTAATCTGTGGCGTAGGTGGCGTCGTTACGGAAGGGAATACGAGTGCACCAGGCAAGCTCGCAATGGACGGGCCACAAAGAGGGGTCTGTCCAATCCATAACATAGCACGAGATCAGCAAAACCAGATGTTACTGGACAGTACTGGACAGTACTCTATAGCATCATAGTTCTCATAGTGAGGGTCCATGTAGACAGTACTGTCATAGTGCTATCATAGTATGAAGCGCTTAGAATGATGGGATCACCTATGTCTAGACGATCCTCCACTTCGAAGGTCACCACGTCGGCGCAATGTTGCAGGTGGGGGATGCGGTGAAAAGGGTTGGCTGCTATCTCATTCTGATTGTATGAGTGTCGGTGCCATTGGAGGAAGTAGAAGGAGGAGTGGGTGGTGAAGGGATAGGAATGGGAGGAGTCGAGGATGAGGAGACGAGTAGTTGGATCTCGTCAAATGAATCTGTAAATCCTAAAGACCTGAGTGTCTCTAGGATTGGGTGGAGGTCGATCTGGTCTTGGCTAGTCGAAACTTCGACTATTAGCTTGTCGTTGCTAGGTACGACGGGAGGTATGACAGGTGCTTTGGTACCTGCTCCGTCCCAAGGGGTTTCTACTGCAGGATACTCGGTGAGATGACTGGTTTCTGTTGGTAACCAGGTAAGAAGATCCCAGCGATTTTGGCTCGCTATAGGATAGAATTCTGTAGGGGCTATAGAAGGAGGTCTCAGAGCTGACGAATCAGTTCCGGAAATGAGGGGCTGAGTAGTTCCGGTTTGAATGAAGCCGGAGGACGGATGAGGGGAATCACGACATCGACAGTATTTCCTAAAAGATCTTGTGGAAGACCTGGCCTGTTCTCTTGCAGCACAAGTGAACTGATCACCGGTGTAAAGGAAGCAAGGAAAAAAGAAGTTGCACCTGTAGCAACGAGATCCAGAGTGGCCTGGAGTTCTACAAGTAGGACAACAGAGGAAGAGGTCGTCGTCGATGACTCCTCGAAGAAGCAGATTAGGTCATCAAGATAGACAACGATGCCAAGGGACGACTGGACTCGGAGATCGAGTGTTTCGTCCACAAAAGGATGAAGTGGGAGATGGACAAGGGCGGACGGAAGGGTTGCTAGATGGAAAGATCGGAGCAGGATGTCCAAGGACTCTGTGCCTACCAGGTGGAACATATGTCTCTCGAGGTCTAGAAACCATCGAGGAAAAAGTCTCGTCAGTACTGTTTTCAGCACTTTGGAGACGCTGTTCCAGAAAGGAAAGTCACTGGCTCATTGCAAGCAACTCGGAGTGCGTGACGTGAGCAGGCATCAACTCAGGAATGTAGTCTCTGAGTGTGTAGAAAGACAGAATGCTCTGGGTCAAGGTGGGGCGAATAACCTAAAGAACTTCTATAGTTCTTTGTGCGCAGCCAAGGGGATGTGTACTCCTTAAGAGTACTCCAAGAGGAAGAAAGGGAAGTGAATCTCTAGTAGAAAACTTACTAGAGAAGTTGAGTAGCTTGAATGAGAAGTAACAGAAAGTATTGATTTGAGAGTGTGATGAGAGTAAAGAAGAACAGAGTGTAAAAGTGTTAGATTGAATGGACCTAAAGGGTCCATCTTATATACTACATGACTGTTTGTACATGTTATAGTATATAGAATGTGATGGAACATTATGTAAGAGTTCTAGCCAATAGTGTATAAGACTCTATACATGATGTGTAATCACCGAGTCATATGTGTTGTAAATCACCATCACCGACCGACCGATCGTAGTCCGGAAGCACAGTCCGACCGCAGTCCGGCATCACCAGCAGTCAGGACTAGAGCCCGGACATACCGACACCGGACTAAGGTCAGGTGACCTACCCTCAATCCTCATCCTCAATGTCACTACATTACCATGACGTCCCCACTATCATTTCATTATAACTCACTCCCTTACATCATTATGTAGATCTGAGGTCATTTAGAATATATATAGGTAATACCTCATGTAGTCCACATGTATGTAGAATAGTCAGGTTGTATAAATACTCGAGTCGGTCAAAGCTGGTAGACCCAGCTTTGACCTCTTGAGCATATTGCCAAAGTCCTTCGCCCTCTACCTATCTTTATTTTCTTTCCAAGTGTCCGAGTCAGCCCCCGAGTGATAGACTGATAGTCCGCCGGACTTAGGTTTACTTCAATATGTGAGTCATTATGACTGTATATGAGTCACGATTAGTAAGCTGATCAGTAAGCAAAGTAATAAGACATGAGTCATCATAGAAAATGAAAGAATAGTCTAGAAGTAATTTCTAGACCGATGACTAAACAATCACATGACTAAATGAATATGATTGTTTCAACAGATAGGTCCCAGATTTTCACTCGGCATCATTCCCAGCCAATCAAAATGTCCGAGTCAGTGTCAGTAACACGGAAGGACTCGGAATGACTCAGAAGTCACAAATTACAAACCTTCTGGACAAGCTCTCGACCAAATGGACTGATCATGAACTCGTAGATGCTTACGATGCTTGCCACTGATGCATCCCGCAAGATCAGTAGTGAAGTTGAAAATTTAACTTGATCTGGTGTATCAGCTCAGAGGATGGGCCCTGTGGAGTTGGTGGTGGATCCATGCCAGCTACTAGAGGCAGAAAAAAAGGAATTAATTTCAAGCTGTACTGTCACGGTCTGTACACTCTGACTCTCTGACCACTGACGATGTCACGATGCAATATCGAAGGACACCGGCTGTTGTTTAATATGTAGTACTTAGTAGTTGGCCCAAAGTCTAATCATGACCTAACCCCACAGCCCGGGCCTGGCAGGCCATTACTAAATTAAGAGGTGTCACGCTGAAAAAGAGACATGTTGCTAAGCTTGAAAATGTGCAACCTGTCACGCACCCCCAGCCGTTGCATCCATACAGACGGCTACAGTATCTCTGCGGAGTGCATATCGGCTGGCGGATCAATTGAGCAACTCAATGCCCCAGCCGATACGTACATGTTACATATAGTATCTCTGTGATGTGCATATTGGCAGGCAGGTAAATTGAGTGGATGGATAGCCTGGCCGATACCTACTACATGCTGTGTGTACTCTGAGACCTGCATACCGGCTGGCCGATAGGCTGAGCAACATGATGGCCCAGCTGATATGTACGTTCCACAGAGGGATCGCCCGGCCGACACGTACATCCTGTCCGTACCCCTGCGACACTGGCATGCATATCGGCCGGCCGATACATTGAGCATATTGATTGCCCGGTTGATATGTACGTGTGTCCTGTATCCCCCTGGACATGCGTATCGGCCGGCCAATAGGTTGAGCAATGCGATCCCGGGAAATACTCACGGCATGGCCAATTCTTCACCCTGGTAAGTTGCTTGGTGGCCCACACCTTCTGGATCAAGCACACCCCTCGGCCGGCCATTAAGCAGTGGAATCTATAGGCCAGGCCAACACGTACTCCACACTGGGACTCGGATACCTATTTTGGTTCAGCCAGCACGCACCCTGTCGCAAGTTACCCCACACCTATATTGCTCAAGGCCGACGGTCGGCCGATCAGCATGGCACACACAGACTGCTGGAAAGATTACTATCAGCCCATACATGCCAGGCCCTGTCGGCTGACCTGCGCATCCATTCTGTCGGCCGAGGTGCGCTATGACGCACTTTACAAGGGGGTTTGGACCATGTCAATGGAACGTAAAGTGTGTTACTAGGTGACTGAAAGGTGTGTTTGGATACGGTCCCACTCAGCATGTAGCCACATCAGGAAAACGACATGAATCTTATTTGCACTTATTGCAACTAACCGAACTTAAAAATGGACGTAAATCATATAAGCCAGATAATCCGCCGAGTCATGTTAACGCCATCTCCTATTCACGACTCAGGTCACTTTTTTACTCATGCGACGTAGGAAAACAGGAAAAGTCAAATAAGGATGCGAAGACAATAAGTACACAATTCATTAAACTATGCTAGTAAAAGAACTCCCAGCAACTTTGGCTGTGAGCAGCGAGTCTGGCCACATTGATTGAGAGGAGGTTAAGACCGTAGTAGCTGTAAGCCTGAGATATTATGATTAAGAATAAACCGTTGACAAAATTTGTACGGACCTTCAATGAATTAGCGGAATTGAAAAAGCTCATTGTCATCGCTCTCAGCTGGACTATCGACAGTACTCGTGGTACTAGTCGCGCCGCTTCTCACATATTTCATAGTCTCTGTAATAACGATCTCGAAGTTCTCTGTAGATAGTTCATTGATATGCTTCAAAAAAAGCCTTGTTGATGTGCCCCAAATCGACTTGTTGAACTCGTATTGTGATCCTTTCGGGATGACAGGGACAGTGCAGGCGCCGCTTGATCCTGGGCAGCCCGAGGGGATATAGGATACCTTGTTGTCGGCGACCAAAGTGAGGATGCGAAGGACCTGAGAGAAATCTATGTTAGAATCAGCATACTATATGAATGAAGGACATTACTGCAGTGCAGGCTAACACAAGCACTCCACGAGGCCCATGCAGCTCCTTCTCTAATGTGTTCACTACAGCTCGGCCTTGAATGAGATTAAAATGGTGAGCGAGCGTTTGGAGCACCAGTGCACTCCTCCACAAGCCAGTCCATGTCTAGGATTTCGAGTCATCAATGATCTGAGAGGATATACTATGTGTCATGCAATACTATTCACCTTGGAGTCCGATCCTTTGCTCTGGGAGAAAAGTTACCGCTTCTTGTCAAGCAATGCCTTCGCAAACTCGATGTGCTGATCAGGATCTTCAAATTCCGCGTCTTCATCGAACAAAGTTGAGGCGATGACGGTGGCGGCAGCAGCAAATCCGCCACGCCAATTGTTGAGACCCTGTTTAGCCTATCAATGAGAAAACATCAGTATATGATCATACTTAATAATTTTAGCTTACAAGATGGAAGACTGCATCATTCGTAATTATGGTATGCTAAATTTTGTCTGCATAGACAGTGTCCCATGTCTCTTGCAAGATGAAGAGAAACTTGTCTGTGCCAGTGGGAACTGTCCATGGATTGTCAAATCCACCAACGAAGTGTGAGAGGGCTGAGATGAAGAGCCGGCGCCAAGCGTTGTCGACAGTGGAGCCCATGGGGAGATCATCCTTGATGTACCTATTATTGGCACCACTATCCAAACAGTGAGAGGAACCGGCACGCCAGTGTGATGCTGGCTTGGAACGCTTGGACACCGGGGCTCCAGACACTTCAGATTCCTGTTCTTCTGCCTGTCGGCAATGATTATTCAGTTGTACTTACAAATATACTAGTTGGATCACCTACCCCGAGTCACTTGGAAGCCGTGGGCGTTTCATCTGCTTTCTGCCGGCGACATTACTTTTTGGGTAAGAGTTGACTCGTCGCCGGGTATAGCTTTTACCAACGGCCAAAGAGGGACTCGGAGGTGGAACCCATTCATCACCTTCGGAACCGCTAACAACATTACCAATTCCCTATTTGAAAGAAATTAATGTAGAATAACTCAGACCTAATATAGAATGTACCATCACAGCTGTCCGACTTCCTTGAACAATCATCATTTGGGATGGATTTTCCATCGCACGGCACTCATCTAGTAAGTCATCACCATCCAGATAAGGATCGTCTTGAACCTCAGAGGTGGCGTGAATAAGGCTGTTGTTGGTTCCAGTCCTTGTGCTGGTTGACTGTAGTAAAGCTGGAGGGGCCTTGATGACTCGAGAGACACCAGAATTGATGGAGCTGACACCACTGGCACGAGGGCTAGAATTTGCTGTAGTATGCTGAGAGCCGGAAATGATAGCGTAAAGGGACTTTGACGACACAAGTTTATCACTCCACTGGCAGTCTTTGATGTCAGCAAAATCATTTTTACCCCTTGATGATTTGCTGCTTTCAAGGTGACAAGATGCTTCATAAAGGTTCCAATAAAAGAGTACAGTTTCAGTGAGTAAGATCATGCTGGTTGGGGAAAAGACGTACGAAGTGCTGCTACACCTTCCTTTCTCAGCCTGATTCTGTTCCTTACTAACACCGACTTCTTGATGACTTGGACCGTTGCCTCCGAGTGCTGCTTCGACAGCATTGCGCGTGGAAACTTTCTAGGCACGCGGTCTTTGCCGCATTGTTCCAACCTCTTCAAGTTCTTCATGAGCTTTCTTCTGCTGACCGTCACTAGTAGCTTCCTCATCCGTTGAGTCGTCTAAAAAACAAGACACTTTTTCGGAGCCATCAAACTGACTGGCGGGCTGTTTGTCTAAGTTGTTCTCCGTCAATGGACCTGCCTGAGGTAGGTTATTAGGAACTTTCAAGATGACACCTCCGTTAATAGACCTACCTGAGATGGGTCACAGTTATCAGAAACTTTCAAGATGACACGGCGGGGCCTTGGCCTGGGAGGATTGATGAGGATGTTTGTTTCTTCTGCAGTTGTTTGCTCAATGATATTGGCCAGACGTTTGATCCTTCGCTCTTGAGAAGCAACTTCCTCCTGCCTTGCTTCCTCGGCACGAGCATTGTCAAGCTGGATCTGCTCGGAGGTACGCCGTTTCTGCTTGCCTTCCATCATGACTTGTCCTGGGTGCTGACTGGCATTTTTTGAGCATGTAGTAGGACGGGACATCTCAGCGCCAGCAGGCTGTGACAGCGAGTGGGAGGGATTGCCAGTGGAAGGTAAAGTTCAGAGTAGCGAGGCGAGATATTTGTTTGGCACAAATTCAACTTCAGGGTTAAACGATGACTATTAATTGAAGTTAGACTCCCACCACCCCTCCATCCACAATGCTGCAAACAGCTTTGCCTCGTTGTGCATTCACTGCACGCCGAATTCCATGTCCTCATGCCAACTGTTACCGCTGGTTCAAGTCGATCTTGAGTCTGAAACACCACCAGACATTGGTTTATAACTATTCTTTTGGGTCTGCAGAGTCCGCTGCAAGCTTCCGTATGGACCCCACTCAACTTGAACCAGCTCCAGGAATAATTCGCAATTATCATGACAAGCTTACCAGTAAGTCCATTATATCATTTACTTCAAGCATATCTCTTTCTCAAAAGATTGAAGGCAACATCTGTGATGCAAACGGCCACCAAATTGATCCTGGCAACCCTCCTCCAGTCACCGAGAAGGATCCCAATGACTGGTCACCATACCAGAGTTGTTTACAATTCAAAACTGTCGAGTTCCTTTTCCAGAAAGCAGAAATGTCGGGTGGCAATATTGAACAGCTTATGGAGCTCTGGGGACAATCTTGTCACCGCTCACAGACCCTGCTGACATGAGACCGCCATTTGTCGACCACAACGAGCTATACGAAACGATTGATGTAATTCCCATGGGCGATGTCAGTTGGAAGTCGTTCAAGCTTTGGTATAGTGGTGCTGGTCCAACGGTGGGGCATGTTCCTCCCTGGATGAATGAGGAATATGAATTTTTCTATCAGCCTGCTTACTCTCTCGTTGAACAAATGCTATCTAACACGAGCTTCGATGGTGAATTCGACTATGTTCCTTACAGGGATTTCTCTAGACTCGGAGATGGTGCGAAGCGCCGTTACGAGCACTTCATGTTGGGCGATTGGGCGTGGATGCAGGCGGTAAGTGCCAGTGGCTATTGTTTCTCCTTCAGTACATTTTTAACACACAACAGGACCAGATAGCAGAAGACAACTCAACGCATGGTGGGACATTTGTCCCAATCATACTCGGAAGTGACAAAACAACGGTATCCGTTGCAACTGGGCAAAATGATTACTGGCCTGTGTACTTATCAATCGGGAATATCCACACCAATGTCTGACGTTCTCACTGCAAAGGAGTCGAGCTTTTGGCATTCTTGGCTATCCCTAAAGGTATGTGACTATATATGCTTTCAAGTTGCCATTATAATGTTCGCTAGTGGCCAAAAAATACATGGACAATCTGCTGTTTCGCCAATTCAAGAAGCAGCTCTTTCACGCTGCGATGTCGAGAATTCTCTCATCGCTCACATCTGGCATGATGACACCACAGATTATGAAATTTCCTGACTGCCATTTCCGCCATACAATCTTTGGCCTCGATCCATACATTGCTGATTATCCAGAGCAGGTTTTGTTGTCCGGAATTGTTCAGAATTGGTGTGGAAGGTTCATTTCATTTTCAATCAAAGTTTTTATTTGTTCACTACATCAGTTCTTTCAACAGATGCATCGCTTTTCCAGACAACCTGGATGGAGGAGGTGCTCCACAAACCATGGAGGTCACTCATGCACTCTTTGAAGAATTCCCTCTTGGTGTCCTATGGGACGAATGGGGTATTGACGGGAATATTGTCGTAAGTTCCACTGTTTGATTTGCTATATTATTGATGACAATTGTTGTACAGCCGTTTATGGATGATTTCTCTCGAGCAGACATTTGTCAGCTCCTTGCACCTGACATCCTCCATCAGCTCATCAAGGGGGCTTTCAAGGATCACCTGGTTGAGTGGGTAGGAAAGTGTCTGGAGCTGCAGTATGGCAAAGCTGGGGCAAAGGATCGATTAGCAGATATTGATCCCCGGTGGGTGCAATTCATTAATATGGTGTTGAGTATGTGATAAGTAGCCCATCCGACGTCAGTATTGCTGCAGCGCCTCCGTTTCCTGGCCAGCAAAGGTTTCCAGATGGCCGTGGCTTCTCACAGTGGACCAGCGATGATTCAAAAGCACTGATGAAGGTTTGTTCAAGTTCCCCTGGCCTCCGAGTCCTTCAACATATCTTTCTTTCAATCCCCTCTGATGTTTTTTCAGGTCTATTTACCTGCAATCGAGGGCCATGTCCCAGATGATGTTGTACACACTTTTCGTGCACTTTTAGAAGTCTGTTACATTGTCCGTCGCAACATTATCACTGATGATACCCTGGTAGCTCTCGAAGACGCGTTGAAACGATTTCATCAATACCGTGAGGTTTTCAGAGAGATTGGAGTTCGACGTGATTTCTCCTTACCATGTCAGCATTCACTCATCCACTCGGTGTTAATCTGTTTGTTTGGTGCACCCAACGGTGTATGCAGCTCAATCATGGAATCAAAGCACATAACTGCGGTCAAGAAACCTTGGCGCCGATCCAACAAACACAATGCAATAGATCAAATCACACGAATGAACCAAAGGTTGTCTAAGCTGGCCGCCGCTCGTGCTGACTTCGAAGCTCGTGGGATGCTTCCCAAATCCGAGGCCAACAATCCGTGTATTGCCCCTTCACATGGTCAGTCTATTGTTCCGTTGTCATTGTCATACTAACACACCGTCAGCTGCCCCTTTTCCTCCAGGTGATGATGCAGCACGAAGCACAGAAGGTCTACAAGACAAGGATGCTCATGCAGGTGTAACAGATGAGCGCCCTGGGCTTGCTCATTTGGCAGATGTGAAGCTGTCCTCTGGCGTTGGTGAGTAGTTATTATCACCTAATTCTCCATGTAGTTCTGACAATCCAACTAGTTCGTAAGCGTGCAAAAACTGCCCTTGCGCTTGCCATCGAGCTCAGTGTCCCCTCACTGCCTGATCTCATCACGCAGTTTCTTCTCGACCAGCTTCAGCCTGACTCCATTGGCCCACTGGACTTTCCTCCCTTTACTGGCCGCGTGAAGGTTCACAATTCGGCCACAGCAACATTTGTTGCTCCCAGTGACCCATGCAGGATTGGGAGCATGCGGCATGAACAGATTCGTGCAGTGCCATCATGGCATCAGGGACTCGGACCCGCACGTTCAAGTTATGACTGCATATTCGTGAGCACGGATGACAGCCAGGAAGGAATGCTGGGGATGAATGTTGTGCGGGTTTATTGTCTTTTTTCTTTTGTACATACAAATGGGAAGATGTTTCCCTGTGCTCTTGTACACTGGTTTGACCGGATTGAAGACTCGGATGAACCTGATGAATTGACAGGCATGTGGATGGTCTGCCCATCTTTTCTTGACAGTACTCGGTCGTCCAACCTTTCTATTATTCATATTGATAGTATTATCCGTCTCGCACACCTGCTACCTATTTTTGCCAATGAGCCTATACCTCAGCATGTAAACTGTCATAATTCATTGGATCTTTACCGTAGTTTTTATATCAACTGCTTTGCTGACCACCACGCATTCGAACTTGCTACTTGATTCCCTTGTGTAACGTAGTACCTTATATCACTTAATCAACTTTGTACTCTTTTGGAACTCAACATGGAAGTCGTTTAAGGTGTACGAGCGGGCTAAGTTGTTCAAAGCAATGACTATTTGTCATATTTTTCTTATGAGGCACAAACTGCTTAGCCTCACGTCACGAGTACGGTAAGTCTAAATAAGATGCGCATGAGTCGAAATAAGTACAAATAAGATTCATGTCATTTTCCTGATGCAGTTGTGGCAGCCTCGGCTGGGATGGGTGCCAACGCAGGTGCTGGTGCTGGTGCTGGCGGAGGTACTACCGGCGGTAATGGCACTACTGGAGTGGGAGCGAGTGCGGGTGCAGAAGCGGGAGTGCCAGCTGGGGGTACCCCTGGGCCTGTGAGCATGGGGAGCGGATTAGACATGTGGTGATGCGATAGCGTTTAATTTTGATCTCGAACATCACGTGATAAAATAGCGAACAAGCGTGACAGACCAAAGAATATTGAATAACATTGGAATGGCAACATTTAGGAAAAAAGGGAAAACGCACAAACATAGAATAGTATACTTGAAAACATTGTGCGATTACATATTTTCCATAAATATTACATTCAAAGAGTTATTCAAGGAGAGCTTTGTGGCGGGCATGTAGATCCTCTAAGGTTGGAGTCCAGACGGAACGGCAGAGTACGGCAAAGGCCCCGCATGGCACGGCAACATTGACAGACTTGGTCACTGGCAAAAGTCATCTTCAATGGGTCTTAAAAAGCGAAAAGTTGCAAGCTGGACCACAAACCTAGTATCAATCATCTGCAAGCAGAAAAGAGCAAAACACGAGCATCCAAAAGGCAAAGACAAGGAGAACGTAAGTGAATGCACACACTCCAATGAAGTTGATGGATACTCACAAACACATTGCACAGATTCTTCCCTCGGACTCCTTCGACTCAGACTTGCCGGTACCGCAGCAATCTCCAAACCGGATTCGAGTCACGCATCATGATGCCTTATTGGAGCATGCTTCAGCCACAGATCCGCTCTCATTGTTGCCACCCACACCACAAAAAGAAACTTGGGTGTGTATGCCAGGACTCGGACCATTAGTACCCACTGGACACTCGAAGGACCGAGAGGCTGAGTCTGAGTCCAAGATTCCAGGCAATAAGATTCTGGTGAGCAACACTGTGTCGATTGAAGAGTCAGAATGTCATCTAATTGCTTTGTTCCAGCACTTAGCTCGGATTGTGACCTGCGAGGAAATTGTTGATGAGGAAGACAAGGATTGGTACAAAAGAAAAGCAGGTTTTCTGCCAGTGGATGGAGAGGCTGCCATAGAAGAAATTGAAAAGTCAGAGACTCGGAATGAGCCTGAGGTGGACCTATTTGCGGGTTTATACAAAATGGACCCGGATGCAGACACAGAGGACGAATGGGATAGAGATGTGGAGCAGCCTGATGGAGAGATCATACTTGGCAACAAAGATGGCTTTGAACACCGCCAACCACCCACGGTCATGGAAGCACGACTTGCACTTGAGGACCTGAAACACTTTTTGAATCCACAGAGACAGAAACAAAATGGACTTGGGGCTGGATACTCAACATGCAAAACTTCATTGGATCCCATCGTTCGGGCATGGTTGGATGACATTCAGATTTTCCTTTGGCAGTATTGCGGATTCGACACTGATGGCAAACCCCAGAATCCCTCAGCAGGGCATTGGATCCAGGCTTCATTGGACATTGCAAGTTACAGGATGAAGGGGCCTCCAATGGAGGGCTCGAACCCTGCGAGTGCTAGCGAAGGCATATGTTCAGACACGAGAACTCCCGACACACATCAGTAAATTCACAAAGTCCTTTTCGGGCTTTTTGGCAGCTTTTCGTAATGTAAACGTCACGAAAATCACAAAGGCGCAAAAGCGCCGAAAATCACGCTCAAAGCCCCACGCTGTCAGAAAAGCCCAAAAAGTAGTTATATCAACCGCAAAAGAGTACCATCTGTCACAAAAAGCCCAAAAAGTAGTTATGTCACGTTGTCAACCGAAAAAGAGTACCATCCGTCACAAAAAGTCCAAAAAGTAGTCATATCAGCCCAAACTTAGTAGTGCGTAATGTAGTTCTAAATAAGGAAAAGAATTAGTAGGCATTACTACCGTAGTGGATTTGACCATGGATTCGGAAGGTGAGGGATGCCTCGAAAGGGTCTCCAGGCCCACAAAAAGACGGGTAAAATGAGCACATAACTGAATGCTTGCTCGTGAGTCCTGACTGAAAAAAAAAGGGGGCGGACTCCGGAGTCCGAGAGCAATACCGAGTCGGCAGCTTCTTTGATCCTTCGACCGAGGGTTTGCTGCCTGCTGCGAGTGTTCGAAGGATGAATGCGTCGATGTCAACACCGTCGTGATTTGTTCGCAAGCCGCCGTCTCATCCAGATATCCCGGGCCGGTCTACCCTTGGTCATGTTAAACACGAAGAAGATGTGTAATGAAACGATCGCATACCGGCGAGATGGGGGCGGTCTTTATTTTGCCTGCGGGTGCTTCGAGTCGGCGGCGTCTTTGATTCTTCAACCGAGGGTTTGCCGCCTGCTGCAAACGTTCGAAGGCTGAATGCGTCGATGTCAACACCGTCGTGATTTCAAGTTGTTCGCAAGCCGCCGTCTCATCCAGATATCCGGTGTACCCTTGGTCATGTTAAACGCGAAGAAGATGTGTGATGAAACGATCGCATACCGGCGAGATGGGGGCGGTCTTTATTTTGCCTGCGGGTGCTTCGAGTCGGCGGCGTCTTTGATTCTTCAACCGGCGAGGGTTTGCCGCCTGCTGCAAATGTTCGAAGGATGAATGTGTCAATGTCAACACTGTCGTGATTTGTTTGCAAGCCGCTGTCTCATCCAAATATCCGGTGTACCCTTGGTCATGTTAAACATGAAGAAGATGTGTAATGAAACGATCGCATACCGAAATCATTATGGCCGCCTGCTGCAAGCGTCCGAGTCTGAAGGATGAATGCGTCGATGTCAACACCGTCGTGATTTGTTCGCAAGCCGCCATTTGATCCACTGGATGCTCGCCGTGTACCCTTGATCACGTTGAACATGAATGAAAAAAGATGGATAATGAAACGAGCGCATACCGAGATGGGGGCCGGTCTTCATTTTGCCTGCGGGTGAGGCTCCGAGTCAGCGGCTCCGTTGATTCTTCGACCGAAGGTTTGCCGCCCGGTGCCAGTGCTGCAAGTGTTTGAAGGATGAATGCGTCAATGTCAACACCGTCATGACTCCAAGCACATACCGAGAAGGGGCCAGTCTTTGTTTTGCCCGCGGGTGCCTTGAATGCTCGGCGGCCAGGTTGGGGAATGGATGGTCCAAAGAAGAGGGAGGCGGAGCTATTGCTGGTGAGACCGTGACGCGACATTGCCAGTTGACAAGGAGCGAGCGTGAGCTTGCTTGTAAGTGGGCGCCGTCACGTGTGGCCCTACTCGCACGAGACACGTAACCCCAATTAAGAGGTCGTTTGCCTACGAGTGCGCATGTACTGAGTTCAAGGAGTGGGACAGGAAAGCGGCAGAGGGCAAGTAGCAAAGCAAGATGGGTATGCGAGCAAAGTTGCGAGACGACTCGGACTCGGAGCACACCGCTCGTATGAGCCACGGCGGCATGACCGGTGAGACATCTATGGTTGTGCTAGGAAAAGATTTAGTGTGGCAAACGTTTGGTGAATGAGAAGACGTACCGGAGATGAAACAGAGGGTGATTGGACTTGAGGAACTTCATAGCGTATAGTAATAATAGGATGATCCGCGTTAACTTGAATACGGCTAGAACGCCGTCGCAAAGGCGTGGTGGTCGGCAAACTTGTTGACATAGAACGAACGGAAGTGATCATACGAGCGATGTGGGTGAATACCTTGGGATGGGAGGTGTGGTGCTGCAGCAAATACAGGAATGAGGTGAGCTGCACGAAAAATAGAGTCGATATGGATAACGGCAAACTTCGGTTGCCTTGCAGCTGTCACACTAGGTTTGACTACCCACATGCCTGTGTCATCGTTTGGGGCATCACCGTGGCGGTCAAACCAACGTATGACAGCACAAGGGTACAGCGAGCCTTGGAATGAAAAAGAAAAAAAACGTAGCACACGTGCCACATCCATCCCCCGAAAGCCCGTGTTGTCCGGATTGGTGACAACAAAAACACAGTCTTGACGAGGGCCTTCGTTCCTCCAGTTTGGACATGCTCGGATGTATTCTCGACGCATTCCTTCTCTCCCACACAAGTCACTTGGGGCATAAAATGTAGCGGATGCCGAATTAAAAACAGAGATATTGCCGAGATAGTATGGACAAGTTAAACACGGTTGATCGTCGTCGGAATGGATCTTCGTGTGCAGGAAGGCACGGACAAGTTGAGGGAGATGGCGGATCCCAAGTTCTTCTGCTAGTTCTGTGATGGTTTTCGCATGATGGCGTTCTGAGCATGTTATATGAGAATCAGACACGAAAGCCAAAAAAAAAAGGTACACGAACGAGCTGTCTTCGCAAGTTGTACGAATGCATCAATCGGGCGATCATCCACCGTCTCCGAATCATCTGCATCCTCCTCACGACTGGCCATTTCCTCCGGAGGAAAGTCTTGCATCAACTGAGCGTTGCGCTCTTCATCCAATCTTTGCTGTGTCCCATTCCGCTCAACTAGTAAACGAGTCATTGTTAATAATAGTTAGCCGACTCGAAGGTTACATACCTAGAACTCGGACTATGTTTATCCCATCAGATGTATCTCCCGCTCGTGAGATGAGCATACCGCGTGCCCGAAAGTCAACTCGGGCTGACGTGAGTTTATCGAGTCGTTGATTGATGACAAGCATTTGACCCAAGGCTTGATGATGGCTTGACCGTCTATATGGCATCTTCACCGCTTTGATGTGCTTCGACTCGGTGATAGAGGAGCACAGTCCATTCGGTGCTCCGAACTGCTTGATGAGTTCGAAGTAGTGCAAGAGGGAATGTTGTCGCGGGCGTGAGAAGGTCCGCACCACTCCGGCATTCTTGAATACCTCACGATAGCGATGGAAACGTGAGAGCGCATCTTGTAATTGTACGAGGTCTGGTTGGGTAATGACATCCTTGCGCACCAAATAGCAAAATTCAAGGAAGGCCCGGAAGGTGCGCAACATGTCACGGGGGACGTAACCTTCGATAGCGGCTAGGTAGACCTAGTAATAATCGCAATCGTCAGACGATTTAGCAATGCTCCACAATGACCGACTCACCTTCATTAATGCTTTCGAGTCATCGCCCGTCCATTGTTTGAAATGGCGACCTTGGGGAAATCGACGAAGGCCAGCAAACGAGGCCACAGATGCGATGCTAACAAAGAACTCAGAAACGTAATACTAGCGAGTCATTCAATCATACCGGCGGTCAATCTCATCCAACATGGCATCGGCTTGCTTTTGGCCATGTGTTTGGACCAGGTACTTCTCAACCCAATCGACGAGGTGATCTTTAAACGTGCCCTTGATCAATTGATGTAGGATGTCAGGTGAGAGGAGGCGACATATGTCAGCCCGCGGGAAGTCGTTTGTAAAAGGCTGTGATAGAATGAGCATTTGCAAAATGAAAATAGAAAAGAGGCACGGTGAACTTACCACAAGCTCGCTCACAATACCGAAATCATGCCATAGGACATCAGCATCCAACTCATCGATTAGCAGGTCGGTATGTTCACGCGATCGCCACAAACCGTCACCTTCGTCGAGGTTTTTCCGGTGACGCAGGCACCTTTAATATTCAGTTAGCATTCCGTATAGCGAAGATACCTTTTCCGGGCAACGCACCTCGCGCACCAATTGCGAACGATACAGGCAAGTAATGCCTGTTCCTCGTAGTCAGCAATATACGGCCCAAGGCCATACACCACTCGACGGTAGTGATCGTCACTACATCGGACAACTTCCCATCGTTCAAAGAAGGGTTTCAGAACTTGAAGTATTCGTGACAACGCTATGTGATATAATTGACGACGGAACTTGCGATAAGCATCAGTTTTGGCTTCTTTGCGAGTGGCTATCGGTTATCATTTAATTTATGGCGATCGTTGTCATGAAATTGAATGTACTTACTTTTGGGCGTCGCTAGAAACCCAATTAAGGCCACGCCATTCCGGTGTGACCGTCGAGCGCTGCCATGTAGATTCCCGAGGGATAGATATAACGGGTAGTAATCATGTTGGCCAGTGGCGACCGAAACGGTAGTCTTATCACTACCCAGGATCACCGGCACGAACGCTGCACCTTCACATTCTGGATTACCGTGTACTATGATATCCTGCCAGTATATTGGTATTTATTATCACTGTGAACACACAAAGGAAATCACCAGACGTACGGATTGGTCCCAGGCCCAATCCCCTGACATGAAATGTTGAAAGCGCCGATCTCCCGACTGCGCATTATATTCCCGGTACGGTCTGAAATCCATCTTTCCCTTGAGTTCCGGATTAGCCAGCATGTTATGTATGGTCTGGAGGGGACAACGGAACCAGACGTCATAGTTATCCTCCATCCAAGGGGCTCGTTCACCATCTTCCGGAATGTCGGTGTACTTCACAGCGAAGCTTTGCCACTTGACGTCACCGAATGGGATGGCATCAATTGTTCCGTAGAGATCACGGTGGCTTGTGAACAGAGGCTGACCACCAGCATTACGGAGAGTTTCACCCCATATATCAAGTAACGTGTCTATTTGTTTGGCCGGCATCTGGTTGCGCGTGTACAGGAAGTCCGCCAATTCAAATTGAAGGCGGTTGTTGAAGGGAGTCCAGTCATCGGCAGGACGCTGCTCCCGAGGTACAGGTGGTGCACCGTCTGGAAGGAACTCGCCCAAAGCATCACATGGTCGTCCTAGACAAACTTGAAAGTGAGTCAGTGAGTAGAGTAAAGTCAATTTAAACTTTACCTGTTAACGCAGGGTGATAATTTCGAAACATAGAATCGCCAGGACCAAAGAATTCAGCATCCAGGTGTTCTACCAGTGGGACTTCAGGAGACGCCCGTGCTGGTTGAGACGGCTGGGGACTTGGAGAGCCTGGGTTATGAACCGGAGACGCTGATGGATACCGAGGCCGCGGTGACACCGCCGGACTAGGAGCTGAGGGATTGGGCGAGGGCGAGAGAGAGACCCGAGGGTGTTTGGCATGGATGTGCTGAGTCAAACCGGATTGGTTTTTGAACCACCGATTACAACCTGGGATGTTGCACGGGTATTGCAACTGTGCATTCTCTGTCGCAGGTCGCATGGCAAACGGACGACCGCCAGTGTCGAGACTGGCCAAAAACAACTGTGTGAAGGGTCAAAAAAGAATTGGGGTAACGGTGACGAAACCCCAAGCTTACGAGCAAGAGCCTACTAGAAGCTGAGAATAAAAGCACCGTGACTGCCCTGGGTCAGCGTATCATACATATAACCAAGTAAAACCTGTAACGTACATCACCTCTTTTTTTTTCGTTCGTCTAACCAGTCCACTCGTTTTGCGACCTTCTTTTCCAATCCTCTTTTCCAATCACAGTACTAGTCACCACTATGGTAGCCCCGAGTCGTTGGAGATCCGGGGGGGAGTCTCAGGCTGTTGAGCCCCCCCCTCATTATGCTGTGACCGCTCAACCAGGAGCAGACAAACCTGCAGACGGGTCTCTGCCCCCTTCAGAGCCTTCCCCTCGTCGAACTCGACCTTCAAATGCGACTGCACGACCAGGACTTCCAGACAAACCAGCATCTAGGCGCACTTCAGAACAGAAACGCACTGATGAAGAACAAGTTAGACACACCAAACAGTTGAAATACTCAGCACAGAAAGACGCTTACCAGCAAATCTCTGTTGTGCAAGCCAACATGACATTGCAACAAGAGGAGATCACAAAGGACCGAGCGGCTGTACGCCCAAAGCCCCGCCAAGTTGTTCGAAAGAAGACCGGCGAGGTCGGAAACACGCCACCTGCCATCCTTGGGTCACCGGTCAGTCTTCCGGCACGTAATCCATGTAAGTAAAATTAGTACGCACCTGCCGAGTAGAACTTGGCTGGTGTGCTCATAAGAGTGGTGTGGTGGCTAAAGTACACAAAGTTTTAGAGCGAGCATCGAAGCAGGGCTCGGGTGACCTACGTGGACTTCTGGCCGAGATCACCCGGAAGAGGGTGGCAGAGGCTAAAGCCTCGACTCGGAGTGCGAATGTCCCAACCGCTATGGCACCGCCAGCGATAGTGCCCGGGTCGTGAGTGCTTAATTTCACGCCACACGTTCGGTTCGCACTACTAAGTTATACTACCGTTAGACTTCGTGAGCCGCCGGTGGAGAACGAAATGGATCGTGATAGTCCTAGTCCAGTACCAACGGAATTAGTACTCGACGACGACTCCGAAGATGACGATGAGCTTCACCTCACGAAAGAAAATTCGCCGAAGGGGACCTTGAACTTGAAGGTGAGAGACCGAGTCAGTGCAGGGTACTATGACAATGTGAAGTTGACTTGAACCACTTACTACCATGCGGCCAGCCGCGCGGATTGACTCGCACCATGGCGGTAGCTCAAATTGAGGTCATAGACTCGGATGATGTCGACGAATATACAGGGACACTGCCGGGAGATCAAACACCTCGTCTATCAGAGCGAGCAACAGAGAAACGAAAGCGCGACGTACTGAGCGATACAGAAGCACCTGACTCGACCGAAACCATGGATGGCGGAATGGAGGTCGACCTCCAGCCCCAGCCGAGAGAGCTCAAGGCCAGAGGTCGGCGTGTCACATCAAAGGAAAGTCAACTGAGTTTCAACCACCGTTCAGTGGGGCTTATATGAAGAAAATTTTGTACTAACCGTGTGACCCACAGACTGCCGTGGGTGTTGTCGAAGCCCTCCCAAATAAGAAAATCAAGACCGAAAAGGTGGGAAGTGGGAATAAGAGGCTCCGATCAGTCGCTTCCGACGACGTGCCTCCGGTTGCAACTGCACACGCTGTGTCCTCAAGGAAGTCACGCCGTAAGGCCGTATCAAAGGAACCAGCCAGAGGTTCGAAGGTTAGGTCAACAAAGAGCGACCTCCCCCAAGAATTACAGGACGACCCGGAAGATAAGTGGTCGAATGTTGTCCTCCCGTGCCTCCTCTTGTGGTGTGGGGACCAGACGAACATATGGACCATCACTGACAACGACCTCACTCTTGTCCTCGCCACCATCATTCGGCATGTCTACCCCTCGTTTGACGTGAGGCAGAGCGATATCACACACGGATCGGCGATCTACAACCTGGTGCGTTCTCACAGCTGTCTTCTGAACAATCGGCATCGCCTTCTTACTACATAATGGGCTGATAGGCCTGTCAGCGCCTTGCGCGCTGGCGTAATACAATCGGAAACGCGGCAACCCGTATCGTAAAGACTTTCCTCAAGGAGTACTCGATCGAGGACATGAACACGGTGGAAATGGCAGCCGAATTGTTGAAAGACCAGGCGTTCGCGTATGAAAACTTTGATAATACTGATCAACGTCGCGCTTTCCAGTCGGACCCCCTCCTTCAGCTTCTCGGTCTCACACATCTTCAAGATACTATAGGCTGGGTTGACGTTCCTGGGCTGGACCTTCCGTCAAAGTGTGATCACGGAATAAGTGGTGCGCTCGCACTCTGTACTGCAGCGGTTTGGACAAACAATTTTGGGTGCGGCTATTGAGTAAACTAATGATATATTGACAGCTTGAACGTGCATTCCAGCTTGCCGCGACGGGGAAGCTGGAAATTATACCGAATCAGGACGACGGGGAGGAGCTTACACTAGCAGTCAGCACCCGGTACAACGAGAAGCAACCTCGGACCCTGAACAAAGCCACTGGAAAGCCAAGCACCAAGGGCACGGCATTCTCGTTGCAGAACTGGGGAGGCCAAACGTTGGCATACTACCAGGCTATCTCGGGCCGAAGCGAGGACACACTCGGCAACATTGTGGCTGGTGCACTGTGCTCGCTCGCCACCATGGACAGTCCGCTTCCTGGGTCGTCCAGGCAGTCTTCGGTGGGACAGTACGAGCTCGATCCTCGCGCTCAGATGTGTAAGCCCTGGGCCTCTGTTGCTCTTTGTCTGATTTTTCGTTCGAACGGTCTTACTGACGAACGTGCAGAATGATTCACAGGGCTACTTCTCGCCGGGTGCTCTCCAAGTCGTGCCGCCGTCACGGTCGCTGGAACGCTCCCACTCTATACCCTTTCCGCTCTGCTGCCGCGTTGGAACTTCGCTCTCCCGCCGCTATATACCCATTCCGCTCTCCCGCTGCGTTGGAACGCTCTCTATATACCCGTTCCGCTCTCCCGCTGCTTTTTTTGTCCCGCTATATACCCTTTCCGCTCTCCCGCTGCGCCTCCCCGCCCACCACTCAGCCACTCGTTTGCACCGTTCACGGACGCTTGATTCCTCTCTCCGCTTATTCAATTGTTTCAACTTCTTTGCCTTCAATCCACCTGCTGCCCAGCCACTCGTTTCGTGTCGCTCATGGCCGTTCACTCTCGGCCAATCGGGATACTCCTTTATAGTCGCTCCGTTTCAGCCAATCAGGACACTCGCTTTTCCGCTTGCTAGCTACTTTTTTTTGGTCGTTTTTAGTCGCTTTTAGTCAGACTTTTAATCAATTTTTATTCGCTTTTTGTGACTGAAAGTGAGCCATAAAAGCACAGATTCGCACTATAAGAGTCGACTAAAAGTCGACTAAAAGCGCAGAGATCTACTTTTATGTACTTTTTGACAAGTTTGCGAGACAAATCAAAAGTACTGAAAAGCGTGTAAAAGCACGATTAAAAGTTAGAAAATTAAGTTGACAATTTACTGATGCACAATTATGGAACTTCAAAAATATCCCATATCCATGATGAAACACTTGCTACTGAGGTCCAGCTTCATCTTCAAGGCATTGGCAAATACATTCGGGCTCAAGACATTGTGGAGTTCACCAAGAACAATGAGGTTCAGGAAGAGCATGGCTTCACCAAGCCGATCTCCTTAGCCACAGCACAACGTTAGATGGGCCAGTTGGGGTTTCATTGGAAAAAGGAGCCAAAGGAACAGTACCATGATGGCCACGAACGGGCAGATGTGGTGGAATACCGCCAAAATATCTTCTTGCCTGCATGGTCCCTTCAAGAACCACATGCGCATTTGGACCGACGATAACATTCATCTCAAAGTTGATGAACTTGAAGACTCCAGCGAGTTGGCAAGATCGAATAGCAGAAAGGTGGTTGTGTGGTTCCATGACAAGTCTACCTTTTATGCGCACAATCGTCGCAGTCAATGCTGGGTGCATAAGACGGAGGATGCCAAGCCTCTGCAAAAAGGAGAGGGTGCCTCACTGATGGTGGCCCACTTCGTCTCCACAGATTATGGTTACCTCCAATCACCTGAGGGCACGGACACTGCTCGAGTCTTGTTCAAGGCTGGTAAAGGACGGGATGGATACTATACGAACGAGCGCATTGTGCAACATGCTGAAAGGGCTATGGAAATCCTCAAAAAATACTACTCCAGTGATGACCATGTCCTGATCTTCGACAATGCAACCACACACGTTAAACGAGCCGACAATGCTCTCTCTGCCCGTCACATGCCAAAAAATCTGTTGCGCACCTGGGGAGTCAGTGTCACTGTCAAAAACAACAATGGCACCGTCGTCTATGCTCCCAATGGCAAGCCACAGAAAACCAAAATACCTATGGAACCCGCACACTTCATCAATGGGGAACCGCAGTCACTCTACTTTCTTGATGGGCACGAGAAGGCTGGCTGGTTCAAAGGAATGGCCCAGGTTATTCGGGAACGAGGGTTTGAGGCCGAGTCAAAGTTACGAGCTGAATGTGAAGGGTTCCGTTGTCCACCTGGAGAAGTTGCATGTTGCTGTCGCCGTTTCCTCTACAACCAGCCTGACTTCACACATGTTGAATCAGTCCTTGAGACAACTTGCCGTGTGAAGGGTGTTCAGGTGTTGTTTTTGCCAAAGTTCCATTGCAAACTGAATTTTATTGAGCAGGTTTGGGGACGTGCAAAGCGTGTCTATCGTCAGTTCCCACCTTCATCTAAGGAATCCGACCTCGAGAGCAATGTCATTCAGGCCCTGGATTCAGTGTCACTTCTCTTGATGCGCCGGTGAGTTGGCCAATCTTTTGTGGTCAGGTTAGTAGTGACCCAAACCTACAGGTATGCAACACGGTCTCGGCGATTCATGGACGCATACCAAAAGGGTCTTGATGGAAAACAAGCAGCCTGGGCAGCCAAGAAATATCATGCCAGTGGTCATCGTGTTCTTCCAGAATCCATTCTCGCCAACCTCTAATCACTCTCTGTTGTGTATAACTAACAGTAAGTTGTCGTGGCATGAGATGTAACGCAGTTGTCACACTCACATGATGTTGGATGTATCCATATGAGGTCTACCTTAGTTTGCATCAGTTCTCGGGTCTCGTGGGTCACGTGCAGCTTGTCCGCTGCTCGTCCTAATGGACACTTAACACTAACCATGCATCATGTTCCCCACTGGCACTTCGACAATTGGAATTACGAAAACAGTTTGTTGACGGACGTGTTCCCTTCCTGGTGCTTCTTCAGCACCTTGGCAATCGCAAACTCGAAATCCTCCTGCGTCACATGCTGCCGTCGTTCTCGCAAAGCGTACATACCTGATAGTTGTTAGACGAAAGAGCTTTGAATACCAGAGTGGTAGACCGACTCACCCGCTTCGGTGCAAATACCACGAACTTCTGCCCCAGAACATTGGCCCATCTTTTCAGCCAGCGCCTTCAGATCGATACCCCGCTGAAGCGACATCTAAGTTCATCAGTCAGCAACACACCGTCGCATCGCACGCCGAGAATCTCTTACCTTGCGCGAGTGAATCCGAAGAATGCTCACGCGTGCCTCGGGTCCCGGAGGCGGAAACTCGATCTTACGGTCGATCCGACCCGGCCGCAACAACGCCGAGTCGAGAATGTCTGTGCAGATATATCAGACAGCATGTCCAGCGATCCCACAAACCAGGCTCACCTATCCGATTCGTCGCCATGATCACCTTTATGTTTTTCGTTGCCTCGAACCCATCCAGCTGGTTAAGCAGCTCAAGCATGGTTCGCTGAACCTCTGAATCACCGCCACCCGACCCACTCTCCCCCCTCGAACTGCCGATCGAGTCGATCTCGTCCATGAAAATAATGCTAGGGGCATGCTCCCTCGCCATCACGAATAGTTCACGGACCATCCGACTGCCCTCCCCGATATACTTTTGCACCAGCTCAGATCCCGAAACACGAATGAACTTGCAGTCCGTGTGATGTGCGACGGCACGCGCGAGCAGCGTCTTTCCCGTCCCAGGAGGTCCGTATAGAAGCACTCCCTTGGGCTGCGCGATCCCAAGCGCCTCGAAGAGCTCGGGGTGCTTGACGGGCAGCTCGATGACTTCCTTGATCTCCTTTATCTGCTTGTCGAGCCCGCCGACCATCTCGTACGTGCTGTCGGGGACTTTCTCGACCATCATCAAGGAGACGAGCGGGTCAACCTTATTTGGCAGAACCTTGTGTATCGTGTACGTGTCCGAGCGGAGGGCGACGCGTTGCGAGGACGTGAGAGACGAGACGTCAATCTCCGAGTCGAAATCGACGACTGGGAAGAACGGGAGAGTAAGTTGGGGACGATCAGGGAATGGAACACATACTATACTTTCCCTCGGGCTGGACCTTGACTAGTACTTTCTTTTTCCCCATCACTTTGACGATTTCGCCGACGTAACTAGCCGGTTCATGGAGGAGCTGAAGCTCTTCTCGAAGCAGCCTCACTACGATATTCTATCATGGTTGCTTGCTGATTGGCAATGGCACACGCACCTCGAGCATTGAGCGCGTTCCGCTGCGCTTCTAGACGGCGTAGGTTCTGTGTCTTCTCATTTATGAGCAGTTCGGCTGACTCTATCTTCGCCTGGTAGTAAGACTGGACGCCCACCGGCGGTTTCTGCGGACGAGTGGGGACGGGCATCCTTGATAAGTTCGGTGACGCAAGCCTGCTTCGCGCAAGATATTGATTTCCCACGTGCCAGCCAGTCGATACAAATAACGTTGCCCAACTTCTCGATCTCTTCGAAAAACGGTGCTCGGCACACGTCCTGCGCCTGAGTCGTCATCCTACCCGTTACTCACGTCGAGCACTTAATCATGTAGATCTCGTCCAGACGAGACACTGAGTCCTGATATGATCGCGAACTCGGACGGACCGAACTTACAGGATTGATTCCACTGAAAATATCCAGAACGCGTGCTAAGAGCAACTCACATGGACGACAAGGAAGCGAGCAGGCACGAACCCAGCTTGCACACATGTTTAGCATATAAAGATGTTCATCCCCTTTGGTACTCCAAATCGTCGTCCGACGAGCCCTCGATTGAGTCGACGGTATGGCACTCACAAGTACCAAATGACGCAGCTGGGGCGGGTGTCGGTGATTGAGATGGGCCTTTGAACGGGAGGGCGTAGTGTTAGGAGGGACCCGACCCGCCGTGAAGAACGATCAGCGCGATGATCCTGCACCACGTTTGGTACGTTCCAGACCCGATGCAAAAGTCGATCTCGCCTGTGATTTCGGGATATGGTTGGTAGTCGTGAAGCAAATGTGGAGATTGCAGCGCAACAATTCGCACCGAGGATTTTTTATATTCATGCGAACACTTTCCTTTTCATCGTTGAATTTCAAAGTTTTTTTTTTGTTATAGTTAGCTTGCTGAATTATAATATGCATGGATTGTGTCGCTCGAATAGTCGGTCGGGCGTGCGGTCGAGATGTTCGTCGACATTCTTGGGGGGTTGGAGCGACCCACAAGGGAGCAGATTGAGGAGAAGATCGCGGTCGCTAGCGGTTACCACCCGACGGTAGAGTCAGATATCCTCCCGTATGACGACGGCCAAAATGTTTGGGATTGAATGGCTGGAGCTTCCCCTCTGCCACTAGCACGATCAACGTGAAACCTATACATCATGATCAGCAAGAACAACAACCGAGACGGGACGTGGCACACACGACCTATCCGCTATCAAGATCCAAAAGGAGTGGACGCCGTGGAATCAATCTCCATCCTAGCGTCTACAGTCTGTTCAGAAAGGGTACCATTCGCACTCGTGACTTGGTGAGCAAAATGTGCCAGCTCTTGCCTAAACAAAAACATTCAGGTTCATGTCGAACGAGAAAGTTTCTGATTACCGTTTATGCTCCCTGAGGTTCTCTAGCATCGAAACAAGCTCGTCTTGCTGTTCAAAGTTCAGTTCACCGCCAGGAAGGGCAGCGGCATAATCTTTAGCTTGAGATAATGTACTCTTCAAGTCATTGGTCTGCAAGACGTTAGATACCATTATACTGGCGAAATTATACGCTCAACTGCTTGCAAGAGCGCCTGCTTTGCCTGAGTTGTGACGACACCCTCAGAGCTTTGCGCATGTTTCAGAACAGCGACCAGATTCGGGATGGTGCTAGAGAAAAGCTGCGTCGGGATGGCAGCGTCCATGAAGGCCCTTCGTTGTGGCTGTGTAATTATCTCGTTCCGCACCTTCCATCAACCTCGACATGTCGAGTCAGTCGAACCTGGACGTAAGCTGATCCCCAGAACGGGCATTCCCTTGGTCTCCTCAGCCCATCCTCACCGATCTGTCTCAGAAAGCTATCGAAATTGTCCAGCGCGCCATCGACGAAGATGTCAAGCAGAACTACGCAGAGTCGTACAAACAATACATGAACTCGCTCGACTACTTCATGCTTGCCCAGAAATGTTCGTTTTTTTTCAAACGCGTTCCAAACTGACCACTCACGATCGTTGCCACAACAGACGAGAAGAACGAGAAATCCAAGCTCTTGATCCGGGCAAAGGTCGAAGAGTACCTGACGCGCGCCGAAACACTGAAAAAACACATTCAAGCCCAAGAGGAGAATAGATCGCGCAAGGCCGTCAGCGCCAACGGATCCACGGCCGTCGGTGGCGGCGGCAAAGGCAAGGAAGGCGGAGACGACGATCAAGATCCCGAGCTCAAGAAACTCCGAGCCGGTCTCTCGAGCGCGATCCTATCCGAGAAACCAAACGTGAAATGGGACGACGTTGCAGGCTTGGAGGGCGCAAAAGCCTCTTTGAAGGAAGCCGTCATTCTCCCCATCAAGTTCCCTCACCTCTTCACGGGGAAACGTACGCCGTGGAAGGGTATCCTCTTGTATGGCCCACCTGGAACGGGCAAGTCGTATCTCGCCAAGGCGGTGGCAACGGAAGCCAAGAGCACGTTCTTCAGCGTGAGCTCTAGTGATCTCGTCAGTAAATGGCAGGGAGATTCAGAAAGGCAAGTCGATCCGACGCATTCGCCTCCCTTTCGATAACCATCTCCTTTCAGACTCGTCAAGAACTTGTTCGAGATGGCTCGAGAGAACAAGCCGGCCATCATCTTCATTGATGAAATAGATTCCCTCGCGGGTACACGCAACGAGTCCGAATCAGAGGGGTCGAGACGCATAAAGACAGAGTTTCTCGTTCAGATGAACGGCGTAGGCCATGACGACACTGGCGTCCTCGTCCTCGGCGCGACCAACATACCCTGGCAACTCGACTCCGCCATCAAGCGTCGTTTTGAGAAGCGGATACACATCCCGCTTCCCGGACTAGAGGCTCGCAAGCGAATGTTTGAAATCCACATAGGCTCCACCCCATGTCAACTAGAAGCAAAGGACTACCGAACCCTGGCAGAACGCACGGAAGGGTAAGCTGCTCGAAAAGCCAAGCATTTCTTCCCCTTGATCTGCATTCCAGGTACTCTGGCTCTGATATCTCGATAATAGTCCGTGACGCACTCATGCAACCAGTGCGCAAGGTCGTATCCGCAACACACTTTAAGCCTGTCCCTCCATCGGCTGCATCGGACAAAACGAAGTGGACGCCTTGCTCACCTGGAGACCCCGAGGGAGTGGAAAAGTCATGGTCCGAAGTAGAATCGGACGAATTGGTTGAACCACCGCTCAAAGTACAAGACTTTATCAGGAGTCTGGAAAGCACCCGACCTACCGTCACAGAGGCCGACATCAAGCGGCATGATGACTGGACGAAGGAGAGCGGTGAGACATCTCATGCAGTTCCGTGTCGTCGAGAATCCCTGTGCTCATTCGCCTCTTCGCCACAGGGAATGATGGCGCATGACGGAATCGCGGATCATCTACATAGCCTCATAATCTATACCTCCGCATCCTTTTTACAGCTGTCTTGGGAATACCACTGGCACCAAGTTCCTTGCGTCATTAATTGGGGTTTGACAAGCACTGCAACTGATGATAATGTTGGACTATAATATCTGCTTATGATAGGCATGCCAATCGGAAAAGCAAATATGATTACCTCGCGAAACGCAATGTGTAGGATAACATCTAGAATATTCGTACCCACGACGTAAAACATTGAAATTACCCAACGTTGGCAGTACAACAAGGAGGTTCATGAATTACGATCATACGATGCATTCAACTGGGCCTGGGCCTGCTGCATCGCATACGCATGTACATGGGTTGGCTTAGCAACAGCATGACAAACTTGAATGTCTCGTATCCATGGATGGACCATGACCTCTTCGATGGCCACCCGATGAGAAGGGTTTGGGTCGAGCATCTTACGAATCAAGCTCCTACAGGCTCGAGGGCTCAGGTTATTAATAGTCGGTGGATAGATAGGGTCCTTCTCTTTCTCCTTGACAGGAGTGGCGCAGGCATGGACATAAGCAGCATAGAGGGTGTCGGACAGCTGGGCGACACGCCAGGGCATTTCTTGGAAGTGCAGGCAATAGTAGACGATACCGCAGGCCCAGATGTCGACGAGACGGGCGTCGTAGGCTATCAGGAACGGAGCCAGGGATCAGGCTACCTCTTGGAAGAGAACAGCCGACTACTTACGTTTGCTCAAAAACTGCTCTGGAGCGATGTAGGGTTCACTCCCACAGAGGCCTGTGGACATGTGAACGGTCGCCTCCCAGGGAAGACGATAAACGGTTGATGCGCCATAGTCCCCGATCTGAGAAGAAGTGAAACACATTGTTGCGAGTGTGTCAAAGCACGAACCTTGAGATGGCCCATTGTGTCGAAAAAAAGATTCTCTGGTTTGAGATCACGGTGGGCGACACCTTGACTATGCAGATACGAGACGCCAGTGAGGATTTGCTTGAAGCAACATTCGACCTCGCTGGGGGACATGCCTCCCTTCTTGATGGCAGCGTACAGATCCCCTCCCGGACAGAACTCCATGACCTCGCACCAATGCTGACTCTCGTCCTGAACGAGATCGACTGTCTCGACGATGTTGACGTGATGCAGGGTGGAAGAGATGCAAAACTCTGCGGTAAGTTTCTTGACGTATTCTTTCTCTGATTCATTCTTGCGACGTTTACGGAATTCCTGGGGAGGGTGCAGCGTGGGCAAGGGAGACGAGCAAGACTGGGAATGAAGCATACCTTTACAGCATAGAGCTTTTCTTCCGATCTGTCCCACTTGTGAGCCAGACGGACGACGGAGGTAGCGCCTTTGCCAATCGCGACTTTCTGACAGACGCCATACTTTTGTGCGAGGCTGGCTGTGCTGTCTCCGGTGACGGATCTCCGCTCTCCGTCTGAATCGGACTTTTTGCTGCTGCCTGTGGACCTGGCGGAAGACTTGCGTGTCAGCTTCGGTGCGGTGGAGATGAGGTCTTTGAGGGTGAATTTCTGTCCTCCGTCTGATTGTGAGCTAGAAATGGTTCTGGGACGTTGTTGGTTTGGTTGGGGAGAGAGTTTAGCCTTTGAGAGGGGGTCGGGGGCAGGGATGTTGCCACCGGGGACGCCAGCGGACATGCTTGGAGCACGACTTGTTGGACGTGTAGATGGACGACTCCAGCTGTCGCACTCTGAAGGAGAGGGAGGGGTATCGACGGAATCTGGGATGGCCATGAGAATATCAAATCGTCATCGACATCGTAAAGATCGACCGGGGGGAGTGTTGGTAAGTGAAAGAACCCCCGGGTGGAAGGGGGGGTGATGACTAAGCACACAAAAATACACCAGCGAATAGCAATTTAGTCTTGACACCCTGTCACGTGACTGTACAGTTCCACCCATCAAGGTTTGGTGGCTTGTCAAGCCACACACCCACCACATCGCCACACTTCCTTTGCTCTTCTTCTTCCCAGATGGTCAACTTACGCTCTCAAAAAAGGCTCGCTGCCGCCGTCGCAGGCGTCGGCAAGCGCAAAATATGGCTTGATCCCGCAGAGCAGACCGAGATCGCCAACGCCAACTCCCGCTCGCACGTCAAGAAACTCATCAAAGAGGGCCGTGTCATCATAAAACCCACCGTCATACACTCCCGTGCCCGCACGCGCGAGCTTCTTGCCGCAAAACGCAAGGGTCGTCACACCGGGCCCGGTAAACGGAAGGGTACCGCAGAGGCTCGTCTGCCTACCAAAGTTCAATGGATGCGGAGACAGCGGGTCTTGAGGCGGCTGCTGAGGAAATACAGAGAAGCCGGAAAGATCGACAAGCATCTGTACGTCTCTCACACATCCAGAGCCCTCGCCGGTCCTTGAACACTCCCTACCTCAGTTACCACTCGCTCTACCAAAAGTCAAAGGGTAACGTCTTCAAGAACAAGCGCGTACTGATGGAGTACATCCACAAGGCCAAGGCCGAAAAGAACCGCACCAAGATCCTCTCAGACCAGATGGAGGCTCGTCGTGTCAGGAACAAGGTGCGCCATCTCAGAGCTTCTTTCACTCCTGCTGCTTATACAATTCATCCAGGCTGCCCGGGAGCGCCGTGCAGACCGTGTGGCGCAAAAGCGCCAAGACATTCTTGCTGTGGAACACGAGTCTGCTCAGGAGTAAATGGAGTTCTTGTTGTAGCATATGCCATGCTTGTCATGCACCTCACGCTTTACGGTTTTATATACAACATGCCTCGGAACTGAAAGTCGTCACATTCACAGTAACACATGCGCCAAGCTCATGCACATCTCCTTGACTCGTCGCTCGTTTGCAACTCCCTCCACCATCTCCCGTGTGATTCCAATCTGCTCCCGAGTGCCGTGCCTGTCCAGCTGCACGTGTGACAGTAGGCCACACTCATTCAAAGCGAACGCAGCATCCTCGACCCGCAGGTTGGTCGCGCGAGCAATCTCTGCAAGCGTGCATCGAACTACTACATGAGATGTTGCACTGCCGTCTGCATTTGATATCGTCTCGATCCGCCGCAGCGCACTCAGTGCTTCTGTGTCGACATCAATGAGCATCAGCTCCGCAACACGAGTTAACCTGTACCGACCATCATATTGTTGAGGGTTCAATACCACTTCAGTGACCTCGCCATCCCACCCCTTGGGCCGTTTCCTGCGGATCACGTTGTCCTCGCTCGACTGTATTTGCGACATGTCGGACATCCATCGGCCCGTAGTCACTTGCAAGTATTCAGGTGGCAATACCGTCAGCAGACGTCTAGCGCGAGCGTTGAGGGGCATTCAATAGCAATCACGAAAACATACCGGAAGAATCGGACCAGTGTGGCAACCCAATACGTGAGATAACTGCGCAACCCTAGGTCTGACAGCGGTCGTTCCGGGGTTCCGACCTTGCCCGTTCTGCGAGATAGCTCGTAACCTGACTGCGTAAAAACAAGAACTAGGTGGGAGGATGGCGACATACTGAATTCTATCATAAGCATTCCGTACCCTTTGCGCTGGTACGGAGGCAAGACGATTATGCATGCAAGATTGTAATCGTCGTAAGAGAATTTTTCCTGGGATCGTGGTCAGAACAACATATTAGACTGTCGGTTCCAAAACAACCTTTGAGAAAAACCCGAGTACATGGTCTCGTTGCGAATCAGCATCCGTCAGTATGTAGAACAGAACTGTAGATATTGAGGGATCGGAGCATAAAGATGGACTATGTACTCACAGTTGTCGCAGTCAAAGAAGAGTGTTTTCACATCGATGAAGAGCTTGCCGAAAAGGGACAAGTTTTGACAATAGAGCTGTATGAAGGACATGAGGACAGCACAAATGAGCATTCGCCGTATCGACTCACTTTTTCCTTGGATCCATCCACCTCCCAAATGATGTGTGCCCCTCGCTGGTAGACCTTTCTCCCAGGCGGGTGCCTTCTGTCGCATTTTTTCTTGAAAGACGTCAAATTGGCTGCTCGTCTCGAATCCAGAAACACTATGTTTACCGTATGCAATTCCCATATCGATCCTTCTGGCATGTACTTGAAACACCGTTCGCATACCCACAAGACGGACTTTTCGCTGGTCAAGGAAGGCCGCGTGAGGCCACCAGCGAGCATATCAGAAGTCCGACCATGCGAGCGCCGAGTGACATTTGGTGTTTTGGGAGTCGGGGTAGAGGATCTGCCTGGGGTCGCACTGGTCTCCTCGGCGTCGGACTCCATTGATGGATATGGAGAAAAGTACCTGCGCGTAAGAATTAGCAACCTCATTTCCGGAAGAGATGAGACAAGCAACTTGCCAAGTTTTGATTTGCCATCGTCCAAAGTTGACTTTATCAAAATTCCTCTG